>CAMRHE010000302.1:1800000-2005000 GCA_947044405.1 Leptodactylus fallax
CTCATGTCAGTTTTGAAAAATGAGGCCTGGTCCATAAGGCACTTTTAGGCCCGGTCCTTAACCGGTTAAACATGCTGTCATAACCCCTCTATTGAAGAAACCCTCCCTTGACCCGTCCTGTGCTGTTAACTATCCACCTGTCTCTAACCTCCCTTTCATCTCCAAAATCTTGGAACACTTAGTCTATTCTAATTTAATCCATTATCTTTCTTCTACCTCTCTTCTTGACCCCTTACAATCTGGCTTCTGCACTCTGCACTCTACTGAAACGGCCCTCACAAAAGTCTCCAATGATCTCCTGACTGCTAAATCCAAAGGTGACTTCTCTCTTCTTATTCTTCTAGATCTCTCAGCAGCATTTGACACTGTTGAACATCAACTCCCCCTCACTATGACCCGCTATGTCGGCCTCACGGACACTGCGCTCTCCTGGTTCTCCTCTTATCTCTCTGACCGCACTTTCTGTGTATCATTTCCGGGCTCTGTTTCTTCCCCTCTTCCCTTTGCTGTTGGGGTTCCTCAGGGCTCGGTCCTAGGTCCCCCTGCTCTTCTCCCTCTACACGGCCCCTATTGGACAAACCATCACTAGATTTGGCTTCCGGTACCATCTTTATGCTGATGACACCCAATTATATACATCATCCCGTGACATCACCCCTGCACTAATACAGAACACCAGTGACTGTCTCTCTGCTGTCTCAAATATCATGTCTTCGCTCTATCTGAAACTGAATCTCTCAAAGACTGAATTACTGCTGTTTCCACCATCTAATAGATCTGTCACTGATATCTCCATTGATATCTCCGGCCTTACCATAACTCCTAGGCAGTATGCCCGTTGCCTCGGGGTTATGTTTGACCTTTCATTCACCCCCCATATCCAATCGCTCGCATGCTCATGTCACCTTCACTTCAAAAACATCTCCAGAATATGCCCTTTCCTTACCACAGATACATTAAAGACACTTATTGTTGCCCTGATTCACTCTTGCCTTGTCTACTGTAACTCTTTATTAATGGATCTTCCCCTTACTAAACTCTCCCCTCTACAATCTATTCTGAATGCGGCGGCCAGGCTAATCTATCAGTCTAGACGCTACAGCGATGCCTCCAGTCAGTCACTACATTGGCTGCCTATTCAATACAGAATACAATATAAACTTATCACACTCATCCACAAGTCTCTCCATAATGCTTCACCTCCCTACATTTCCTCATCTCTTTCTATCGCCCAACCCGTACTCACCGTTCACTCAATGACGTAAGACTAACATCCTCTGTTATCAGAACCTCCCATGCTCGTATACAAGACTTCTCCCAAGTTGCACCACTTCTCTGGAATGCTCTATCCCGGACTATCAGATTAACCCCCAATTTCTACAGCTTCAAGCGCAAACTAAAAACATATCTTTTCAGACAGGCCTATCACAACTCCTAATGTAAACCCTTCCGTAGTTAGATTCCCTAAAATGTACCCTCTGTTCACGCTCCCACATTGCCCCACAGGATATGATGCCGTATCAAACTAACTTTATATGTCCAGGCACCGTCTGCACGTTAAAGGACACGACTGGTGATGGCTCATACAGCTTTATATATGTGTAATGACAGTAACCTCTATTACAAAATTGTCTGACCATTGTATAAGCAATGCTACCTCCAATGCCGCCTCTGCTACCTCTTGTGTCACCCCCTCTACCTCATAGATTGTAAGCTCTTGTGAGCAGGGCCCTCAGTTCCATTGTGTGAATTGACTTTCTTTTTAATGTATCTTTTTTGTCTGTACTTGAACCCTACAAATTGTACAGTGCTGTGGAATATGTTGGCGCTATATAAATAAAATGTATTATTATTGTTTGTATAATAAAAAGTTATACAATTTTCCAATATATTTTATGTATCAATTCCTCTAAGTTTTCTAGATCTCTGCTTGCTGTCATTCATTCTGTTACTCCTAGGGGATAAAATTCTGACCATGGTCATGTGATTTACGGTCCATGGTCATGTGATGGACACACAGGTGCACAACTCGTTACCAGGCAGACGTCTGATTACTGTGCTGTGACTATAATGAGCTGTGCATCTGTGTGTTCATAAATGTCTTTTTAACAAAATTTGTTAATAAAGTATATTGCATTGTTTATTAGTAGAGATGAGCAAATCAAAGCTGACGAAGTGGAATTCAATCTAAATTTCAGGAAATACTTGATTTGCGTCGAATCTGGATTTCCTCACACTTCGTGGTAACGAATCGCATTTTTTCCAAAAATGGCTGCTGCACATGTTAGGACATGGGGCAAGGAACTCTGGGAACGCGGGATCACCCATAATGCCATGCATGCAGCTAATCAGCAGCCAGCACTGTGATGTCACAGCCCTATAAATACCCTCCGCCATCTTGGATTCAGGCATTATCCAGTGTGCTTAGTGCAGGGAGAGAAGTTAGCGGGCGCTAGGGAAAGTGGTAGAAAAGACTTGGAAACTGTACATACTATATATTTACTTTATATTTTGCTCAATCAAAGTTTAGGGAAAGAGCATTAGAAGTGTAGGGAAAGGATAGGGAGGAATTTATACAGAGTATTGAAGCAGAACAGAGTTCATTTGGGGTGTTTGCAGCCTGGGTAATAGGAACAATCCTACTACACCTTGCTGCACTGACTGCCATTATATTGCTGCTCATTGCAGGGTTGCAATAGATCATACCTGTGTAATTCAAATTATTGGGATCTTATTAGTCCTTGTGCGGTGCAGTTATATGTTGTAAAGCCTTTTCTTGGCGTTCATTAGTGGGGATAAAATAAGTGGCTTATTCGCCGTTGTGTGTTGAATACCAGAAGTATAGGTCCATAACATATCAAAAAAATAAATAAAACATTTAATGTAATAGTTAAAAATTCAACAAGGTCCTAATTTGCATGTAAATAGACAAATAATTAGAACAATCTTACCGATTTCAACGGTGGACTGTAGTGAGTCCAAATGTGGTAGGGATTGTACCAAAGGATGGGTATAGGGAACTGATAGAATCATAAGAGGAATATCTAGCTCTTTTCCTAATACCCGAAGGTATAAAGCTCCCGCCCTGACAACTCTCCTGTCCACCCAAAATGTGGAGAGACTGACCTTTGTCAAGATGAATCAGGCGTGGATCAGCCAGGATTTCCACCCACCAATGCCTGATGCATCAGACAAAATTATCCATGTTGCCTCACCCAAACCTTGACAAAAGAGACCAGTTTCTTCTGGATACCTGCCTCAGCTACCATTCTGATGTTGCCACCCGCCTGATGCCACACATCTGACGCCAAGTGCTCCTTCTTACAGCCACCATCGTCAGTGGGTACTGTTTGTGCCACCCACCTCCCCACTCTGTCATCGGGTCAATCTATGGCCTCCTCATGCTGCTGCTATCTCCACATTATGTCACATTGCCACTCTGTGGCCTCCTCATGCTGGTGCCAGCTCCACATTATGTCACCTTGCCACTCTGTGACCTCCTCATGCTGCTGCCACCTCCACATTATGTCACCTTGTCACTCTGTGGCCTCCTCATACTGTTGCCACCTCCACATTATGTCACCTTGCCACTCTGTGGCCTCCTCATGCTGTTGCCACCTCCACATTATGTCACCTTGCCACTCTGTGGGCCTCTCATGCTGCTGCTCCCTCAACACTGTCACTTCTCATGTGCCATGGGCCACTATTTTTGCCTTTTTGACCTGGTTGACATCATCATTTATTTGACCCTTCTTTTGATCTGTCAGAAGAAAGGAAAAATGAGACGCATAACGGATCCTGTCTGTGTAGCAGCTGTAAGGCCTGTATGGTCCCATCAGAATTGGCTTATGACTTGATAGCCAAAAGCAGGAGTGGGTACAAAACACAGAAGACATGCAAATATTCCATTCACGTGTCATCCCTGTTTTGGATCCACTCCTGTTTTTTTTTTTTAATATCAGCAATACTGATGGATTACTGACCAAATCCTGACCGAGTGAAGACGGATGCTCAACAGGATCCGTTTTTTTGGGCAGTTATTGTTCTGACGGATCAGAGGAAGGGCCAACTCAAACTTACTGCTGACACCTTCTCCACTCTGTCAGGGGGGCACTACTTGTATAAGCATTTAATAGAACAGGTTCTGTAGACATCTACGTGGAATCAGCAGACGACGGTGTAAAAGGAGTGCGCTCTTTCATGCTACAGTAGGATCTTGGACCTCTGCATGGTTCTTTATACCTGGCACTAACATGGATCTGTAAGGCTGAGTTCACACTTGAGTAAGTTGGTCAGTTTTGGCCCCGTAACTGGCCAAATAAGTGAAGTGTGCAGTGGTTCTAAGAGCGGCGCCTGTCATGTGCGTGTCATACTAACTCACAGTATTATTTCACTACCACAGCAGACTCCCTATGCATGTTGCTGCAAGGCACAGTGTTCTACACCACTATACAGGCTCTCTGCAGTCAGGAAATAGCTGTTTTTGGACGCAATTCGCCACAAATTAATTTGGATCGAATCGAATCGTTTCAGAAAGTTCGGCGAACCGGCCAAATCGAATTTTTGAAAAATTTGCTCATCTCTATTTATTAGTGACACAAATACTGCCAAAAAATTAAAAGTTATTTATAGATTTAGATATGCTTTAACAACATATTTACTTAAACTGAATTGCTCATCGATAAATACTTCTGACAATAGATGGTAACATCTTATTAACCCCTTCACGCAAAATCACATAAATGTATGTGATTAGGTGTGATGGGGTGTATGGAGAGGGCTCAGGAGCTGAGGCCTGTCTATACACGGCTGAAATCAGTGTCGACACCAACTGCAGCTAATACTTTAAACGTGTTAACATGTTTAACCGCAGCATCTAAAGCTGCCATCTTTGACCGCTCGCCACCCTTCGGATCATCATCGTAGGGCGGTGATCGATTGCCATGACATCCGGGAGCCTATTGAAGGCTATTACGAACTATTAAAATATAAAAATATGTATCCCATACGGAGAACGGCATATCAGGGGAAAAAAATCAAAATGGCCAAATGGCTGTTTTTTCAACACTTTGCCTCCCATAAAAAATTTTATAAAAAGAGATCAAACCATCAGAACTTTCCCAAAAAGGTATCAATAAAAACATCATCTTGTTCCACATAAAAAGATGCCATACCCAGCTCCATACACATAAATATAAAAAAGTTACAGGTGTCACATTATGGCAACACAAAATTTTTTTCAAGTAACATGTAATTTTTACCACATAGTGAATGCCGTAAAAATTAAATCCAAATGCATTTTTTTTCCAATTCCACCTCATTCACAATTTTTTTCCAGCTTTCCAGTACATTGTACAGGATATTGAATGGTGCCATTACAAAGTACAATTTGTTTCGCAAACAATAAGCCATCATGTGACAATGAAAAATTAAAAAATTATGGTTCTTGGAATGGGGAGAGATAAAAACGGAAATGCAAAAAACGAAAATTGTCATGAAGTGGTTAAGGCCAGAAAATGTTCAATACCCTATATAAGTCATAGCTTTAAGATCACCATTCAGAGCAGTCCTTGATGAATAATTAAAGCATTCCTAACCTTTAAACAAATTTTGTATAAATCATTGGTACAGCGTATGCACATTATATCTGGGCATTATATGACAAGTATTCTGTAGTTTTTCCCTCTCTATTTGTAGTTTTCAGTTCTATCTGAGCTAGTGGGTGGAGACTAGCCATACACTATACACAATAAGCAAGGAGAATCTGCTTTAGGCCGGTTGCAGATGACCGTGTGCTGCCGGCCGTGAATTAATACCACGAGCAGTGCATGGGGGACATGCAGATGTCATCCGTGTGCTGCCCGTGCACGAGCCGTGCTTCCACGGTCCATTTCATTAAATGAATAGGAACCACGGAAGCAGGGGCCGCAAAATAGGACAGGAATAGGACCTGTTCTATATTTTGCGGCCTGGACTGTCGGCCCGCACTCATGACCATGTAATTTACAGCCATGTGTACGGGCCCATAGAAATGAATGGGTCAGTGTGCTATCCGTGAAATACACAGATAGTACACTGATCACGGCCACAGTCGCCTGCAAGGGGCCTTAGGCTAAGGCCTCACAAAGCGTCCCACAGCAAAAAAGCGATGCTGTAAAAAACATGGCGGCAGAAAGTCTATATTTTTTATGACTTATGCTCAAGGAAGGTCAACAATGAGATGTCAATGTTAGGGCCAATACCCAGGACCCCCCTGATCAGCTGTTTGAAGGGGCTGCACATTCGTACAAGCGCAATGACACCATGTGTTACATTGTGGTCATGTGATACAATTATAGCCTCATCCCATAGAAGTGAATAGCTGTAATTACATTGCATGACCGATATGAAACAGAAATGCAGGATCATGCATTTGATAGATGCCCATTTATTTCAATGTTTAGTATGTAATGCTACTTTTCCCAATAGCCAAAAATGCCAACCAGTAGACTAATTTACAGAATACGGGCTGCCATAATTGGTATCTACAGGGAAGCATTCGCAAAATTTTATACTGCTAAAACATTGTAGAATGAAAATCAAAATGATTCCCACTAGTAAATGGAGCTGTTCCAATCTATATATATATAAACTCAAAATCTGTAGTAGCCCGCTCTATACAAATCCACAGTTCTCGCTCGATTTGGGTGAAATTTGGCACGCCCCCTCTCTACCCACAGGAACAGAATACTGCGCATGTTACATCTCACTAGCGTCCCCCTGTCATGAGATTGGGGCCCCCCGAAGTTAGGCCCTATACATATAATGGGGAAATGTGAAATCTGTACACAACACATAAACATTTCACAAACACCATACAAACATCACACAGACAGCACACATACACCAACCCACAAGCACAACACCACACAAATGCCACAACACACCACACAAACACCAGACCACGCTAGACACACACAACACAAACACCACCCCACAAATACCAAAACACCACTCCATAAATACCACATGCACACCACACACACGAACGCAAGGACCAGACATGCACGCAAACACACTGAGATGGATGCACCCTACGCACACGGACGAACAGAGCACATGCGTACTCACACACACCTACCGCACGCATGGACACTTGCACTGCGCACGCACAAACACATGGATCACATGCGCACACACATACATATACATGGACCACACACGTGCAAGCACACACGCATACACGCACACACTTACAAAACACGTCTGGTATCCTTACTGGCTGCTTGAACACTACAGTATTTTTCACGGGCCTCGGGGTCATGGATTTGGCGGTTCCATAGACTTCTTTGTGCACAAAGCTATGAATTTTGCAGGCTCCAGAGAATGTTTATGGAGCTGTAGAATCCATGGCCCGGAGACCCGTGAAAAATACTGTAGTGTGCAAGCAGCCTTACTGAGCAATATTGGTCAGGCGAAAACTGCCTCATAGTAAGATTGTCATTATTGCTTACTATACAGGGAGCTTTCATCACTGAAGCTGCTGAGGTAAAGTGAAAGCTGAGCTCTAATTGGTTGCTATGGGCAACTACACTAGTCTGCCTGTGAAGCGGTTTTCATTACTGAGATGAGAGCTCCTTCAGGTCATAATAATACTGTGTGAGGGCTGCTCTGTATTTACTATTCATCCTATTACATCTCTTATCAGTGTCAGGTGAAGACTAAAGGGTCATAATACTAAGGACTGTTTTTTAAAATGCCGCCCAAAAAATGACTATCTATTGGACAAGTTCATCCAAAAGCTAAGAACGCAAAATTGTGTCAAAGAGCTGAGACAAGTGAACAACGTGACTCGCGGCTTGAAAAGAAACGGATGAGAAAGGCTAAATGTAAGGCAGCTGAGACAACAGAGAAATGGGAATGTCGTCTTCACAAGAACCGGATAAGGCAGGCTGAAGCAAGGAATATGGAAACATCTGAACAAAAGGATGAACGTTCTGAAAATCACCGCATACGACATATGCAACATGTGCAAAGATGTAGGCAGGCTGATTTGTGTTTGGAAGCATTTCACTACAATCCAATTCAAAACTATAGGTCACATCAGAAAGTCATAATTGGCACAATGGACATAATATGCATCATTGTCAAGCAAAGAAGTTTAACTTGGAATCGCCTTGTATGTGCTGTTCAAATGGCAAAGTCAGTTTGCCACCTTTAGATCTACCTCCTGAACCACTTCTTTCATACATGTCAGGAACAACTCCCGAGTCAAAGCATTTTCTGCAAAATATTAGGAGATACAATTCATCTTTCCAGATGACATCCTTTGCTACGACAGCTGGACTCCAGGAAGCAGGATTTATGCCAACTTTTAAAGTCCAGGGCTAAATATATCACAAAATCAGTTCAATGCTTCCTGTAGCAAATGAAGATCCAAAGTTTTTACAAATTTATTTTTTGGGAGACGAACAAATGCAAGCTGATAGACGTTGTAAAGCTATATTTTACAAAAAAAAAAGAGATTTTGTTGAATTTGCAAAGATTTTTCCATCAGCACAATCAGTTAGTAAGAATGCCACGTGATGAATATCAAGTTGTAATAAGAGCAGACAAGACACCGTTTGGTGAGCATGAAAAGCGATTTAATTCTCCCACTGTTAACGAAGTAGCTATTGTACTGGTTGGACAGGACTTTCAAAGCCGAGATGTAATTATTCATCGACGAAGCGACAATCTTCAGCGTATTGCAGAAACACATAGATCATATGATGCTCTGCAATATCCGATAATATTTTGGAATGGCCAAGATGGCTATCACTTTAATCTAACACATACTGATCCCAAGACTGCTAGGCCAACCAATAAAAAAATATCAGCTATGGACTTTTATGCCTACCAAATAATGATCAGACATGGGTCTTCTAACCACATTTTACAATGTAGGCAACTTTTTCATCAATTTATAGTTGATATGTATGCCAAGGTGGAAAGTGAGCGTCTTTTGTACATATGATTGCACCAACAAAAACTTAGAGTGGATGAATACATTCATTTAAGGGATGCTGTTGCTAATGATGGCAACGTGGCTGACATTGGGCGTATGTTTATTTTACTGGCTACATTTACAGGAAGTCCCAGACATATGCATGAGTATGCTCAGGACGCCATGACATATGTTCGGATATATGGTCGTCCTGATTTGTTTATTACAGTTACATGTAATCTAACTTGGCCAGAGATAAAGGAAGAGCTTCTGAATGGTCAGGGCCCCTCTGATCGACATGATTTAATAGCAAGGGTTTTTAAACAAAAAGTGATCAAGCTCATGGACATAATTACTAAGTGTTACATTTTTGGTGAAAATCAGTGTTGGATGTATTCAATTGAGTCGCAAAAAAGAGGTCTTCCACATGCTCATTTACTAATATGGCTAAAGGATAGTAGCTGAAGGATGACAGTGTTATTTCTGCTGAGCTTCCAAATCTAGAAGATACTTTTTGAAACTGTTTCTAAAAATATGATCCATGTGGGCCACTTAACCCAAAATCGCCATGTACTGTATGAAGGAAGGAAAATGTATTAAAAAGTATCCTCGCAACTTGATTGCAGAAACACAAACAGGAGATGATGGTTATCCTCTTTACAGAAGATGGAAACCTGAACAGCGAGGATATACTGCAACAATCAGATTAAAACGGGTTAAATAAAACACAGATCTTGAAATAGATAATTGATGGGTTGTACCTTACTCTCCACTGCTTTCAAAAATGTTTAATGCGCACATTAACGTAGAATATTGTAACTCTAAGTCAATTAAATACATTTGCAAATATGTTAACAAGGGCAGCGATATGGCAGTTTTCCAGCTAGAGTATCCAAAATGTACATCTGATGAGATTACAGTATGCTGTATCAGATGGGAAGGTATATAAGTAGTAATGAAGCCGTGTGGCGATTACTAAATTTTCCCATCAATGAAAGACATCCGACTGTAGTTCATCTCAGTGTCCATCTTGAAAATGGACAACTTTTAATTGTGCATTAAAAGTCTCATGCCCAATGTTATTGAAGCCACTATTCTTATGGGAAACTCTAAGGGAGCAAATGTTTTCATTCCGCGTATTCCTTTGCAACCAAGCGACATGCCCTACAATTTTAAGCGTCTGCAGTTCCCAATCCGACTTGCATTTGCTGTGACTATAAACAAAGCACAAGGTCAATCACTTAAAGTAGCTGGCATTAATTTGGAGAGCCTGTGTTTTTCACATGGACAGCTATACGTTGCTTGCTCTAGAGTGGGTAACCCCAAAAATGTTTTCATATATGCACCTGAAGGTAAAACCAGAAACATTGTTTTCCAAAAAGCACTACAATAGATAGTTGTTTAACTGTAAACCAATTTTACTCTTTTAACCGTGCACTACTTATACACACCTGGACAAAATTGTTGGTACCCCTAGTTTAATAAAAGAAAAACAAACAGTGGTAACAGAAATAACTTGAATCTGACAAAAGTAATTTGCCAAACTACGTGTTGACAAGCCACAAAGCTTCTGGGAGAATGTCCTATGGTCAGATGAGACAAAAATCAAAATTTTTGGGAAGGCACAACAGCTCAATGTTCACAGACGGAAAAATGAAGCATATCTTGAAAAGAACACTGTCCCTACTGTGAAACATGGAGGAGGCTCTGTTATGTTCTGGGGCTGCTTGGCTGCATCTGGCACAGGGTGTCTTGAATCTGTGCAGGGTACAATGAAATCTCAAGACTATCAAGGGATTCTAGAGAGAAATGTGCTGCCCAGTGTCAGAAAGCTTGGTCTCAGTCTCAGGTCATGGGTCTTGCCACAGGATAATGACCCAAAACACACAGCTAAAAACACCCAAGAATGGCTAAGAGGAAAACATTGGACTATTCTGAAGTTGCCTTCTATGAGCCCTGACCTAAATCCTATTGAGCATCTTTGGAAGGAGCTGAAACATGCCGTCTGGAAAAGGTACCCTTCAAACTCGAGACAACTGGAGCAGTTTGCTCATGAGGAGTGGCCAAAATACCTGTTGAGAGGTGCAGAAGTCTCATTGACAGTTACAAGATTCCTTTTGATTGCCTCAAAAGGTTGTGCAACAAAATATTACGTTAAGGGTACCATCATTTCTGTCCAGGCCTGTTTCATGAGTTTTCTTTTTCAAAATATTCTGTTAAAACATGGTTGAAAAGCAATGTCTGACTTTCATTTGCTCATTTTCATAGAATTTTTATATATTATTACTTTTGTGAGATTCAAGTTATTTCTGTGACCATTGTGGGTTTTTCTTTCATTAAATGAGGGGTACCAACAATTTTGTCCACGTGTGTAGATTACACTGGACGGAGAGGGGAAGGGTTGCACTATGTTGTTAATTGGGTGTAAATGTTTTATATGTTTGTGTACGTTGCATAAATTTTAATTTTTGATAAAAAAAAATAGTTCAAAAAATAGTTGTAATAGTTAATACTACATAATATGTATTGAATATGTAAAATCAATAAAAATATTGAAATAAAAAAAAAAAAGTTGTTCACATCAATGTTAAAACAAATAAGTAAAATGTGAAAATAATAAGAAAAATTTCAAGCGGAAAAAAAGATTTACTGTGACACTGAAAATTTTACTTTAGCATAACCAACAATGTAACAATGGTATTCTTCTAGTGATATGATATATGGGATTGCTAACAATGCATTGTTGTAGGAAATACCACTTCAGACCTCAAATCTTCAAGAAGTATAAGTCTTTATTCACCTCGAGGTGGGAGAAAATGATACATGTACAATCGGCAGTAGGATGTTATCAAAATCTCAGAGACATCCAGGGCTTGTCTCTCCTTTATTCAATAAAATCCCCATCTATGACATCATTCTAACTTCCTATTGGATGAAGTTTAACATCAATCCCTATAAACATTAGTTGATTCTTAAACAAAGGCTTACACATGAGCTCAGACAGATATTTATCATCTCTGGGGCCTCTCTAAGGCCTTTCCAACATCTCACTAGACAAAGATAACCCTTGACATCAGCTAATGGCTACCCCCAACTTAGAATGTCTCACAGGATATAATATTTCTTAAAAATATATGGTTACAATCACCCAGTATGAGAATACATGTATACATTAGAACACAAAGACTTCATTACATTGCATTATCTAATGTGATAATATGGCACTACAAGTGGATATACATATCTTTTTAATAATTTCTCTTCATTCCCCCCTGTTGTTGGTATTCCCAACACATGCAATTCCCCCAAAAATAAAAAATTAGTTGCTCACTCACACATCGGATTATTATATAATATTTTCCTCATCGAACGAGCATATCTCATAATCCTTAATATTCATGTCTTCCGTAGCAATGGGATTATATGCAAGCATCATGGTGGCTTTAACAAATAGTCTTTTGCAACATGAAACCAATAAAAGTCCAGCACAGCACAATAACAGTATCGGAGCACAGAGAAGCATCACAGATTTAATTAAAGTTAGGAAATTTTAATATCCATCCTTTGAGCCAATCTCCTGTAACTCCTGCTTCGTCGACCATTTGTTTCCTCAGTGAATGGAGGTGATCAATAGCCTTAGCAAGAGTCCCATTGTGCTCCTCATCATTAGCAGGAATATAAGTACAACAAGAGTCTCCAATCACTGCACAGACTCCTCCTTGTGAGGCCAATATCATATCCAGAGCATAGCGGTTCTGTACAGCTGTTAGTCTCAGACCCCTGAGCTCCTCCTTGACGGCATTCAAAGCCTCATCCGTAATATTGATAAAGTTTAATAGTTCATACCTGTTTTTCTGTACCCACTTGGCATTTGCTGCAGCTTGTAATCCAGGGGTCAGCCAGCTTGCAAAGAACATTTCTGCTGTTGAAAAGATTTTAAAATCATCTGTAACATCCTGTGGAGCAAAATATGGACTTCTCTTTGATCGGACATGCACACCTGGAACCCATGCATGCTTAGGGATCACCAACAAAAGATGAATTAGTTTTACCATTGAACACACACCTGACCAGCCTCCAGGGAGCCTGGTATATGCCATACTACCACATTGCCAATATATATCCATCAAGATTGCAGTTCCCAAACCCAAATATTTTTCATACTTAATCAATTTACACCGAATTTTCTTCCCCAATTTTTGGCCTCTCCCATCATTATAGTAACAAACATCAAATTCCCTTTTCCTCATAACTGCAATACCTTTCTCTTCCAGATCTTCACTCCAAGTTAAGGATATCACAAATTCTCCCCATACATCCTTACATTGGTCAACATCATATACCAATCTAGTATTATTAGTGAAGTTCCAGAGAGTCTGGCCTGCACAAGCTAAACCTCAAGCGTAAGGGAACCATCCGTTATTCTGAAAATGGTTACCTAGTACTAATAACATAGTTCTATACCCACACGTGTCATTGTCACCTGAATCCATACACCTATAAATGGGAGTTTGAGAGGCTCCAAATGCAGACATTTATCCTGGAATACTTCACTACCTTCTTGGTACCTGGTATGATTAACCCACAAATTTTCCACAGAAATCTCATATGGCTGAAGTTGCCCTCCTAATTTACAAATGGCTAAATGCAATAAACATTCAGTCTCCATCTCACTGATCTCCTCTACTCACATCAACTGTTCTTTCCCTGCTGCGTGGGCATTAATGCACAGACATAACATGATTCATTATGTACACTGCAGACTACTTGTTTCATATGTCTATACCACAAATTCTCTTCAAAATAATTACTAGTACTCAATTCAATAGTAATATTACCAGGACCTATAATACTTCATCTAGATCTAGTAACATACCTGACTCTACCTGCTTCTGTTTCTGAGCCAGAATATGTCACACATCCATTAATATAGGAAATACTTCATATCAGTAATAAAGACAACAATAATCCAATTGTAACTATAAAAATTAAACTAAAATGTAAAGTTTAAAATTGTCCATGATGTAGCCGTGTATGGGGTTGAGCCTCCTGCATCGTCTGGAACCTTTCTGCAGTGGGTGAGATGAATCCTTGCTGATCTCTCCTTCACTTTAACAGCTGTTGGTGTTGCAAGGATCACTTCAAAAAGGCCCTAGAAACTTTGGTTGTTTCCACCCACTCTTCTAGTTTCGGATGTACACTTTATCCCCTGGATACAATGGTAGGGGTTCTTCTACTTTGGACTGCATTTTACCAGTCACCTGTTGGAAACAAAATCTAGTAGCTTTGGTTAATTCCTTCAAATAAATTAGAATTTCATCCACTAATCGATTATCATCTCCTTTTCCTCTCACCCAAGTCAATTGAGGGGACATCATAGGTCTACCTGTAACTAATTCATGTGGTGTAAGATGATGATCCCACTCCCTGACATCTCTCAGGGACATGAGGGCCAATGGCAAGCAATATAACCAGTTTTTCCCTGTGGTCTTGCACAATTTGCCTAACCTAGCTTTTATTAACCCCTTCATTCTTTCCACCAATCCATTGGATTGAGGATGATAAGAACTAGTCAATTTTTGTTTTATTCCCAATTGCTTGCACACTTCTGTCATTACTTCATTTGCAAAATGGGGTCCATTATCTGACCTCAAAATTAAACAAATTCCAAACCTAGAAAACACCTCCCTCATTAAAAGTCTAGAAACTGATTTTGCATCTGCTTTTACACATGGGAAAGCCTCAATCCATCGAGATTACGGCATACTACTCCAAGTATATACCGATATGTGTGTATTCTCTCTCCCATGTCTATAAAATCCATATGCAGATGTTGAAATGGTCCAATAGGTTTAGGAATTTGTGACTGAGAAATCTGTTCTGTAGGGTGTGATGAATATGTTTGACAAATATTACATTGATGCAAATAGAATGAAATTTTTGCATTCAAATCTGGAACATACCAAGTGTCTGAAACAACCCTGTACATTGAATTTTTACTTTCATGTGCAGGCAGATGTAATTTTGGCAATAAAAACTGCAGTACACTGTCAGGTAAGACTGCTTTACCACTCATAACTCGCCATACACCAGTTGTTTTATCTATCTGTCCTCCTCTTTCCTTCCATTTTTCCTTTTCAGCCACTGGTGCTGAATCCTGCGCCTCTATCAACATCTGGATAGACAAATCTTTATCAGAATCAGCTTTCAATGGCATTTGCAATACTATGGGATATGGTGTTACCATGTAAGCTGCCTCCTTTGCTGCTTCATCGGCTATTAGCTCTAGATACAATCTCTCTCCCCCCTGTATGTGCAGCGCACTTAACCACTGCTAGAGCAGTTGGCAATCTGACAGCTTGTGCCAATTGTTTAATCAAAGGAGCATGCAAGACAGGAGATCCATCAGATCTGACAAATCCACGTCTTTCCCACTTCTGAAAACCTGACAGTAATGAGGTAGCAGCATAGGCAGAGTCAGTGTACAGAGTCAGGGTCTGCTTAGCATACATGTGTAATGCCATCAATGCAGCTATCAACTCAGCTGCTTGGGCAGAGTAGGTAGAAGGCAAAGCCCACTGTCCTACTACAACTGGCTCATCATTTTGGAGAGACACTACAGCACATCCAGTAAAACGCACCCCAGTGTCTGGATTCACATATGAAGACCCATCAATGTACACATGACAATTGTCAGAAATGGGGTCCTCAAGTGCAATTTGTGGGAGAGGTTGAGGACATTCATGCACTTCATCACCAGGATGTACTGGTTGTACAATAAAGGCAGCTGGATTTACAGTATGACAACGGACAATAGTACTTTGACTTCTCCAGCATAGCATAAACTGCATGTTCAACAAACAAAACAGTAGGAGATCCCAGTGTAATTTGAAGACTTTTCTCAACTGCAAATGCAGCAGCTGCTAGAGATTGTTCACATGGAAAGTGCCCCTGCAAAACAGGATCCAGTGAGGAACTGGATATAATATGTCAACGGCTTGTGGCCAGGAGTGAGAACTGCTGACATATAACCATCCTGAACATGAGAAAATAAATAAAACATTTTCCCATAATCAAGAACGGCTAAGGCTGGAGCTATAGTTATAGCCTGTTTCAACTCTTCAATTTTTTTCTCTAGCTCAGTAGTCCATATAATTGGGGCATTTCCAGATGAAGTTTTCTATAACAATTTAGACAACACTTGTCTATTCTTCTCCCCTTCCTCTATCTGCCTCCAGAAATGTACTATGTGGGCCTGAATTTCAGACCAAGGTTTACTCTCAAGTGCAACTATCTGATTCAATTTCTTTGCAACTCTACAGGTAAACCTTTAATAACCATCTGGTAAAATAGCACATGTTCCCCTCCTGTCTCATCCCATTCTTGTCCTACCTCCTCTCTCCATTTTTTTTTTTCTTTTTCTGCATCTTTTCAATATATACAATAGGATCCTCATCTTTACCCATAGAACTAGCTGTAATTTACCAAAGTCTCTCCTATCTGTATACGTCTCTTAATGCTTTCCAAATTATAGTACGATAAGGGTTAAACAAAGCCCCATCGTATGCATCTTCCCTAGTTGTCACCCACTCATGTCCAATGCTGATTTAAAAATCTGATTATTCTTCTCTCCTATGATGTCAGCTAACAAGACTTTAATATCCCCAAGCACTAAAGTCTGACCTAAGGTTTTCTGCTCAAGTTCATAAATCCATTTGCTGGCTCCTGCGGACAAAAAGGGTAAACTACGTTTTAAATTCTTATCAATATGTGGCCATGGCCAATATTTAAAAGTACAACATTTGCCCGTAAAACTGGAAAGGAGCCAGCAATTGGTTTATGTTGCTATTTTTCCCATACACTCATACACTCCTTCATATACTGGTAATCCCATCCTGGGTCACCCCATCTCCCATATACACAATCTTTAGCTGCTTGTATTTTATCGCATGCAAAAGATCCTTCCCTAGGCCATGTATGTGGAAACTGAGATCCTAACTTTTCAGTCCATCCAATAAGATTATCACAGAATGGATTAGAATAATATTCGCCTTCTTTCGCAGCCACAATTTGCCTTGCAGCTGCAGTCATTAACTCTTTAGCCTCCAAGCCCCCTCCTCCTCTTCCTCCTCTGACACTGCCTCAGATATCTATTCTCCTTCACCCCCTTGTTGTACAAGGAGGGTCAGAAATATCATAAGGAAGGGGGGGGGGGAGGGAGTCCGATGCTTCAACAAATCTTGAAGTCTGCTTAACCCTTAATTTCCCCTGACTAGAAACAGTAACTGGCTTAACTTCTTTGCCATCTGCAATTAACCTTTTACCAAGCAACCTGGACAATTGTTTCACTGTGGTTGGAGGCTGTACTAAAGACACTAAGCCAACTACATTAACCCATATATTTTCCCCAACATCATACAAATTAGGCTGTTCATCACAGCTTGTATCTTCCTCTGAGCTAAAAAGTAGCCTCAATGTACATATGTAAATGATTTAGCTTAATCTTGGAAAAACTTCCTGTTTCTGGCCAAGAAACAGTGAGAGATGAAGTTTTCTCACTCCACTTTTTACACCATTTTTCCAATTCTTTCTTATCATCAGGATACTCCTGAATCATCAATAACAACTGAGTAGACATGATATAAGATTATTGTAACAATCACGCCCACAACAATTAGTATTATGACCCTAATGGAGGTGCAACTCAAGGTCACAGACACTCCAGCAGAGCTCAGTGCAATGCTCCAACAGGCACCGATCCTAGTAATACGGCACCAGTTAGTGTTACAATTAATATCTGTCACTCCACTTGCCGTTCTCAGGGTAAAGTCTTATGACACCACTCACTACGCAGCAAGTGTCCCCTTGCCTTAACGCAAGCTGAAGTGACAACGCTTTGGCGCAAGCTCTACTCCTCCACACTGCTCACAGTAAGGCTAATTAGCACCACACCTAGGTGTGTCTGCTTACCAAAACGTGGAGTTTCAGCTTCTCAGCGTATACAGTAAAATGATTAGTACAATGACAAGACAAGACAATTAACAAATAATACAAGACAGATCGATCACTTATCACATCTCTATCATCACTATCATCTCTACCTACAGGCCTTTTGAACCAGGTCAATAAAACCCAGCCAGCCAGTGACGCGAACCTGAAACTGCAGCCTCTTCCTATTTTTTGATCCAGAACCAAATTTGGTCTGCAATCAATAGGGCCTCTCTATCTCTTATCTCTGAGCCTTAGAACCGGGTACCCAGCCAGCCAGTGCCGCAAACCTGAAGCTGTGACTCCTCTCATCTCTTCATCATTATTCAACTATTCATCTCTTCATCATTATCTTCTTCAACTACTTAGTTAAAACATTATACTTCTTGGAAGTGGTATCAAATTTACCCAAACTAACCCCCCACTTACCGAACTGTGGTGGCCACAGGAAAAACAGTGCGGACAGACTTTAGCAAAGCAAGGTGTCTGCTTACCTATTATGTTGCGCAGGCCTGCACTGCAGAGATTTTCCTGATGGTCACGCTGCCAGCAAGTGGGTTTGAGTCTTGGGCATCACGTCGGGGTCACCAAAATGTTGTAGTAAATACCACTTCAGACCTCAAATCTTCAAGAAGTATAAGTCTTTATTCACCTCGAGGTGGGAGAAAATGATACATGTACAATCGGCAGTAGGATGTTATCAAAATCTCAGAGACATCCAGGGCTTGTCTCTCCTTTATTCAATAAAATCCCCATCTATGACATCATTCTAACTTCCTATTGGATGAAGTTTAACATCAATCCCTATAAACATTAGTTGATTCTTAAACAAAGGCTTACACATGAGCTCAGACAGATATTTATCATCTCTGGGGCCTCTCTAAGGCCTGTCCAACATCTCACTAGACAAAGATAACCCTTGACATCAGCTAATGGCTACCCCCAACTTAGAATGTCTCACAGGATATAATATTTCTTAAAAATATATGGTTACAATCAACCAGTATGAGAATACATGTATACATTAGAACACAAAGACTTCATTACATTGCATTATCTAATGTGATAATATGGCACTACAAGTGGATATACATATCTTTTTAATAATTTCTCTTCAGCATTTCCCTAACAGAATAGTTACATTGGCTCAAAAGTGGAGCATCACTTTAAGCCAGAGCACAATGATGGATTTAATAGATTCTCTTGCATCCATTTAAAACCAGTAATGTCTCATAAAATGTTGGTTCTATTAACTCTCAGCCAGAAGAACTGTCTGAACATGAGGTTCTAATCAAAGATGTATTTACAGCATCACGTTTTTCAGTGGAAAAGTGAGAAGACAGTACAGAGTGAAAGGACAGGGGAGGGGTTGGTCACATACAAGACAGTATATCACAACGCAGACACTAAGACGACACTGAACCTTTGTGCTTCATCTCATACACACAAGTAATGTCGCACAAGTAAGCTGTATAACTGAAATCCAATAATTTCACAGGGTCAAAGCAGTGAGGTCAGTCAATAATGGAATGATGAGGTCACAAGTATAGCTCACTAAGGTCACAGTCTATGTAGCAGGTCAGGCTACATTCACATTTACGTGGGGGCTCCATTGGAGACTCTGCCTCAATGTCTGCCTGAAATCAGCGGACGAAAAAGTCCTACATGCATTGCTTTTTCATCCATCGGTTTCCGCAGACCATAACCATGGACAGGGAACGCCAATGTGAACTTGGCATCACTTTGTCACTGGATGATATCATTTCAAGGAAAATGAAACACAAACATAGAATGTGTAGAAGCCTAGTTTGTGATTGGATGGTGATGTCAGAGAAGGGCAGTGAGGTCCCAAAGTTTATAGAATGAGTCAGTATGTGAGAGGATGGTGATTTCAAAGGGATTTCACATAGTCTATGTAATAGCTCAGTCTATGACTGGATGATGATGTCACAGGTTTAGGGCAATAGAGCCATAACAATTTATGTTACAGGTTGATTAGTTTGTGTGGACGGTGAGGTCACGGATTGATGATAGTTAGGGGGCTGTGCAGTTTCAGGAAATAAATGTTTTGGTTTTTTTTATGTATGAAAAGTTAAATAATTTTCCAATATACTTTTCAGAGATCTAAAGAACAGTGAGGAATTAATATAGAAAGTATATTGGAAAATTGTAGAACTTTTCATTAGACAAACAGTAACATTTATTTGATGAAACTGGACAACCCCTTTAAGTGATATATTACAAAGTTGGTAGTTGTCACCTGAGGATGATGTTGCAGTTGAAAAGGTGCATGTATCCATCTATGTAGTAAATGTATCGCACAGAGGCGTAGCTAGGGGTTGAGCACAGGGGGGGCAAACATGTTCAAGTGGGCCCCCAACTTAGGTATACCGATATTATCACTATAAGGTGACCATATAGTGGTATACACACGTGGACAAAATTTTGGTACCCCTCGTTTAATGAAAGGAAAACCCACAATGGTCACAGAAATAACTTGAATCTGACAGACTGGAATTTGCCAAACTACATGTTGACAAGTCACAAAGCTTCTGAAATTTTTGGCAAGGCACATCAGCTCTATGTTCACAGATGGAAAAATGAAGCATATCTTGAAAAGAACACTGTCCCTACTGTGAAACATGAAGGAGGCTCTGTTATGTTCTGGGGCTGCTTTACAGCGTCTGGCACAGGGTGTCTTGAATCTGTGCAGGGTACAAGACTATCAAGGGATTCTAGAGAGAAATGTGCTGCCCAGCGTCAGAAAGCTTGGTCTCAGTCGCAGGTCATGGGTCTTGCAACAGGATAATGACCCAAAACACACAGCTAAAAACACCCAAGAATGGCTAAGAGGAAAACATTGGACTATTCTGAAGTTGCCTTCTATGAGCCCTGACCTAAATCCTATTGAGCATCTTTGGAAGGAGCTGAAACATGCCGTCTGGAAAAGGCACCCTTCAAACCAGAGACAACTGAAGCAGTTTGCTCATGAGGAGTGGGCCAAAATACCTGTTGAGAGGTGCAGAAGTCTCATTGACAGTTACAGGAATCATTTGATTGCAATGATTGCCTCAAAAGGTTGTGCAACAAAATATTAAGTAAAGGGTACCATCATTTCTGTCCAGACCTATTTCATGAGTTTTCTTTTTAAAAAAATTCTGTTGAAGCAAGGTTGAAAAGCAATGTCTGACTTTCATTTGTTCATTTTCATAGAATTTTTATATATTATTACTTATGTCAGATTCAAGTTATTTCTGTGACCATTGTGAGTTTTTCTTTCATTAAACGAGGGGTACCAACAATTTTGTCCATGTGTGTATATCGGATCTATACAGGGCTCTGCAGATGATTTAGGTGAATACAGGGCAGTAACATTTAGTGACTTACCAGTGACGTCTCTGACTAAATGTTAACATTTCCAATCCATTTTTCTTCCATCTGGACCACCATAACCATTTCTTCCAGTCTCTGTAAAGTTTGCAGAACATACATCTTTGGCTCCTTACTTTTCCAGGCACCTGACCCATATTGTCCTCACCTGCACATCCATGCTGCTGCTACCCCTAATTATAAAATATATAATATATCCCCCCCCCCATAATGAATACTACCCCAAGTGCATCTTTAAATTAACTTACCTGTGTAGCCCCTTTAAATATTGCCCCTTATTAATGCCCCAGGTGTTTCCTAGTTAAAAGGAAAAAAAAAATAGTGGGGTTCCAATACCCGGGACCCCCAGGATCAGCTGTTTGAATGATCCATGGTACCTGTGTAAGCACAGTGACTCCTTCTCTGTTTACATAGTGTCATTCATCTCATAGCGGCCATGTAATGTAACTACAGCCTCGTCCTATACACGTCTATGTGACAAGGCTGGAATTACATCACACGGTCACTATAAACAGACAGCATATGATATAAACAGGCGCCATAGCCCCTTCATACAGCTGATCAGAGGGGGGGGTCACTGATCTCTTATTGATGATCTATTCTGAGGCTAGATCATCAATAAAAATGAGGTGGAAAACTCCGTAAGGCCAGGGCCGCACATGACGTAAATGCCGTGGTGTGGCCACGGTGTAAATGCCGTGGAAAAAATGCAGCCTTTTACAGTTTCTTCAAAGTGGATGGGATGCTGACGGCTTCCCTATAGGTATAATGGAAGCAGAAAGCGCTGCGGGAAAAAAACGTGCTTCGTTACCGCCGCAGTTTTCCATGCAGCGCTTTTTTGATGTGGCCCGCTACATGGAGCCTTAGTCTTAGTAAAGCCCAAGTGCCACCTTAATTAAATTAATTTCCCCTTCATATTATGCCCCGGAATACCCCTGACATAAATACTGCACCTCTAATGACCTCTTTTATAAATGATACCCCCTAATGACCACTTATATAATCTCCCCCCCTTGTATTCAAAATGCCCCCTAATAGCCCTTATATAAATGACCCCCCCTTACATTCACAATGCCCCCTTATATAGATAATCCCCCCATCATCATAATGCACCCTAATGAATCCTCCCTTATAATTCTCCCTCCTAATTCCCCCCTTATACTATTAAAACACCCACAAGTGCGATAAAAAAAAACAAAAAAAGTTATACTCACCTACCTGCGATCCTTTTGTGAATGGAGCCGCTGCCTCCTCTTCTTCTTGGCCCTATGCTCTACGCACAGGGTTCACTCATAGGATGTCTGTGTCTCGGCGTAGGCGTGATGTTATGATGTTATTGCACCGCCTGTGCAGTGTGTCTTGTAAACCGCAGGCCTGAAGTGGCTTGCGGTTTACAAGACAGTTAGTTGCAGGATGGGTTTTAACTAGATCGGTGTCTGCAGACATTGATCTAGTTAAAAGTAAAACGTATTCATTACAGTCCCCAGGGTGGGCCCCCAAAGAATCAGTGGGCTCGGGGCACGCCCCCTCTGCCCCCCCCGCTAGCTACAACTCTGGTATCGCCATATGATGTATCCTGACAATTTAATCCCTTTATTTGAGAATACATTTCCTGTCTGCTTCACAATGGAGAGCAGTCACTTCTGCACAAATAGTGTTTCAGTTCCATTCCCCCCCCCCTCCATTTCACAGTTCCTAGTAAACATCAGGGGTGTTACTCTGACTAAGTCTCATCGTGGGAAGTGAGAGATTCATGTGAGAGGAACGTCTATTATTCTCTCTGTGCCATCCAGTTTTGATTTCCCAAACTAAGTAAACACAAAAGATGCAGCCCCATCCAATTCTGTCAGCTCTGGTGTTTTGAGTTCCATGAAAGGCGTCTGGGAATAATACACTATAAATACCTTTTACAACCCTTAAATCACTCCCATGTTTGGTAAATAACACCAGCAAGAATACTACAGTGCAATAGATTATAGTATAAAGTGCCTGGTGGGGGAACAACAGCTTCACCATTGTATCTGTTATCTTTTAGGCTAAGGCCCCACATAGCGAAATGCAACAAATAAAAAGCAGCGATAACGCATCACTTTCTTTCACATTGTTTTTCGTTGCGTTGTCACAGAGTTTTCCTCTGTGGACATTCTGCCCTTATTATACCTATATGGAAAACGCCAGCGTTTCCACAGGTATAATTGACATGCTGCGATTTTCAAAAAGTCAACTTTTCCACTGCAGATTTTTTTTTCTGCAATGTGTGGATGGGATTCGCCAGAATTCCATTCACTTTGCAGGCAATGTAAAACGCAGTGCTTTTTTGTCGTACTGTTTCCCCAGCACCAAAAAAACATTATTGCAACGTGGGGCTTCATATGTACAGTAAGTTATATTTCTATTCTCTCCATTTTCAAGATCTCTGCTTGCTGTTAATGCAAGTCCTGTTCACACATCGTCTGAAAATTCAGTACCCATGGTATCCAGATATAATTCTCTAAAACATAAAGGACATTCATTCAGTATACTGTAGGGTACACACATAACACACACAAACAAATATAATGTGAAAAGAGCTGAACAAACTCATATCAAGTCTTTATTCTTGCTATAAATTACACATTTCATGATCCTCATTCTCTTCTTCAGCATCCAAAGTGGGTTTTATTCAGTTAGTAATACAGGGGATTAATATCATGATTAGCTTCTTTGCAAAGTACTTACAGTGCCTTGCGAAAGTATTTGGCCCCCTTGAACTTTTCAACCTTTTGCCACATTTCAGGCTTCAAACATAAAGATATAAAATTTTAATTTTTTGGTGAAGAATCAACAACAAGTGGGACACAATTGTGAAGTGGAATGAAATTTATTGGTTATTTTAAACTTTTGTAAAAAATAAAAAACTGAAAAGTGGGGCGTGCAATATTATTCGGCCCCTTTACTTTCAGTGCAGCAAACTCACTCCAGAAGTTCAGTGAGGATCTCTGAATGATCCAATGTTGTCCTAAATGACTGATGATGATAAATATAATTATATTATAATCCATCTGTGTGTAATCAAGTCTCCTTATAAATGCGCCTGCTCTGTGATAGTCTCAGGGTTCTCCACTGTTGTGGAGAAGTTTAAAGCCGGATTTGGATACAAAAAGATTTCCCAAACTTTAAAATTTCCCAAGGAGCACTGTGCAAGCGATCATATTGAAATGGAAGGAGTATCAGACCACTGCAAATCTACCAAGACCCGGCCGTCCCTCTAAACTTTCATCTCAAACAAGAAGAAGACTGATCAGAGATGCAGCCAAGAGGCCCATGATCACTCTGGATGAACTGCAGAGATCTACAGCTGAGGTGGGAGAGTCTGTCCATAGGACAACAATCAGTCGTACACTGCACAAATCTGGCCTTTATGGAAGAGTGGCAAGAAGAAAGCCATTTCTCAAAGATATCCATAAAAAGTCTCATTTAAAGTTTGTCACAAGCCACCTGGGAGACACACCAAACATGTGGAAGAAGGTGCTCTGGTCAGATGAAACCAAAATCAAACTTTTTGGCCACAATGCAAAACGATATGTTTGGCGTAAAAGCAACACAGCTCATCACCCTGAACACACCATCCCCACTGTCAAACATGGTGGTGGCAGCATCATGGTTTGGGCCTGCTTTTCTTCAGCAGGGACAGGGAAGATGGTTAAAATTGATGGGAAGATGGATGGAGCCAAATACAGGACCATTCTGGAAGAAAACCTGTTGGAGTCTGCAAAAGACCTGAGATTGGGACGGAGATTTCTCTTCCAACAAGAAAATGATCCCAAACATAAAGCAAAATCTACAATGGAATGGTTCACAAATAAACATATCCAGATGTTAGAATGGCCAAGTCAAAGTCCAGACCTGAATCCAATCGAGAATCTGTGGAAAGAGCTGAAAACTGCTGTTCACAAACGCTCTCCATCCAACCTCACTGAGCTCAAGCTGTTTTCCAAGGAAGAATGGGCAAGAATTTCAGTCTCTTGATGTGCAAAACTGATAGAGACATACCCCAAGCGACTTGCAGCTGTAATCGCAGCAAAAGGTGGCGCTACAAAGTATTAACTTAAGGGGGCCGAATAATATTGCACGCCCCACTTTTCAGTTTTTTTTATTTTTTACAAAAATTTAAAATAACCAATAAATTTCGTTCCACTTCACAATTGTGTCCCACTTGTTGTTGATTCTTCACCAAAAAATTAAAATTTTATATCTTTATGTTTGAAGCCTGAAATGTGGCAAAAAGTTGAAAAGTTCAAGGGGGCCGAATACTTTCGCAAGGCACTGTAAAGAGGACCTTTCACCTCCTTCATCAATTTCAACTCTGCATCCTTCAATAGGCGCTGCTGCACAGATTCTGGCACAATTGGAATGTTTTTTCTCAACCCCACTATTCCCAAACAATATTTTCTGTTAATTTCAGCGCAATTATGCCCCATATATGTATCATCTGCTCCAGCCCAGGATCACCCACATGACAGTTCGGAGCATAATTGTGCTGAAACTAACTGAAATTATTGCTCGGGTGGGGACTAGCTAAAAAAATTTAATCAGTGCCAGAATCTATGGCGCGTTGCCTACTGAAGGTTGCAATATGTTGGACATGGTAGAGGTAGTGAAAGTTCCTTTTTAAGCATATATCTCCTCATTCAAATAAGCATGCATACTTGGCTGAAGGCACATACAGAATGTGTACTGTGTGAGGAAACAGTGCTACCTAGTGTATGCAGGGCATCCCTACAGGCAAAAAAAAATTTAAACCCCATAAGAGACACATTAGAATAGTAAAGTTAAGGGAAATGCAATACATAAAAAATTCTCTTTGTACTTGTTTTTCATTGCATTTTGCTATATTCCACTGTGGGAATTCAGCTTACATTTTTTCATCAGTTAACCCCTTAAGGATTGGGCCTAAAAGTGCGTTAATGACCAGGCCTCATATTACAAAACTGACATGTGTCACTTTATATGGCAGGAACTTTGAGATGCTTTAACTTAAACAAGTGCTTTTGAGATTTTTTTTTTTTCGTGACATATTGTACTTCATGTTAGTGGTAAACTTTGATTAATATTTTTGTATTTATTTATAAAAAAAATAGGGAATTTGATAGAAATTTGTAAAAAAAATCACAATTTTCAAAATGTGAAATGCTCTGCTTATCAGACAGATAGTCATACCACCCAAATACATTAATAAATATTATCTATCATATCTCTGCTTTATATTGGCATCATCTTTTAATCGTCCTTTAATTTATTTTGGATGTTAGAAGGCTTACGTGTAACAGCGATTTTCCAGATTTACAAGAAAATTTCCCAAACTAATTTCTTAGGGACCACTTCAGTTCTGAAGAGGATTATAAAGGCCTATATATTAGAAACCCCCTTAAATTACCCCATTTTCAAAACTGCACCCCTCAAATAATTCAAAACAGCATTTCGGAAGTTTATTAACCCTTTTAGCATTTCACGGGAATTAAAACAATATGGAGATGAAATTTAGACAGTTCAATTTTTTTAAAATAATACTTTCATTTAGCCCTAAAATTAACACATACATGAAGGGTTAAATGAGAAAATGCATCTCACAGTTTGTCATGCAATTTCTCCCGAGCACAGAAATACCCCACATGTGGATGTAAACTAATGTTTGGACACACAGCAGTGCATGGAAGGGAAGGAGCGACACTTGGCATTTGAAAAGAAGATTTTGCTGGAATAGTTTTCGGGTGCCATGTCTCATTTGCAGAGCCCCTAGAGTACCAAAACAATGGAAACCCTCCAACAGTGACCCCATTTTGGAAACTACACCCCTGACAGAATCTATCAAGGGGTATAGTGAGCATTTTGACCACAGCCGTTTCACTGATTTTATTAACATTGGGTTGTGTAAATGAAAAATTACTAAAACGTCACTTTATCCCCAAAGTTTTCGTTTTCACAAGGGGTTAAAGGAGAAAAAGCACCCCACAGTTTGTTAAACAATTGCTCCTGAACACGTGAATACACCATATGTGGTTACAAACTGCTGTATGGGAACATGGCGAGGTTCAAAATGGAAAGAGTGCCATTTGGCTTTTGGAGGGCGGATTTTGCTGCAACAGTTTTCAGGTGCCATGTTACATTTGCAGAGCAACTAGAGTACCAATACAATGGAAACCCCCAAAAGTGACCCCATTTTGGAAACTACACCTCTTATAGAATTTATCAAGGGCAGTGTCGGACTGGGAAGTCTAGGGCCCACCAGTGGAATTGTTTCTAGGGGCCCACCATCAGGACCCCTGCAGATCAGCGGTACCGAGACAGGGCGGCTAAAGGTAATAACATGCCGGGAGCCATGCTGATCACCCACTATACCATGTGCACCACTGCACTACCTAAACCTACTGCTACACCTTGTATGGCAAGTGAACAGCGTGGCTCCAAGAATTATTACCGTTACCTGTAGCCGCACTGTCCTGTAAAAGCTGATCTGCAGAGGTCCTGGCTGTTGTATCATCGCAGATGTAATATTGATGGCCTATCCTAAGGACAGGCCATCAATATTAGAAAGATGGATAAATCCTTTAAAGAGGTTGTCCAGGAATTGGAACTATTTTTATTAGAAAAGTAGAAAAACTTTACAAACAAACACTTAATCTGTCACTCCAAAAATACAGTATAAAACCATAATCAAACACAATACATAAAACCAAAGTAAAATCATAAAATAACATCAGAACATAAGTATAAAACACTGGGACAAAAATCAAAACAAAAACCAAGCGCGAACCAGCCCCCATCCATTCTGCCTTTCACTCCGCCTTTCATTCCGCCTTTCATTCTTCTTCAGTCTCTCTCCAACCATCCTTCAGTCAAAACTCTAATCATCTGGGAAAAAAAAAGAAAACCAATATGAGCGATATACACCAACATAGAAACAAACATAAAAACAACAAAACCCCAACTAAAACTTACTAGAAAATTTATTTTTTTTTTTTTTTTTTTTTTTTTTTTCCTCTTTCCCCTCACCACACCCGGCCAGCACCACGCCCCATGTCCTCCCATGTCCGCATAGTCCTGGTGCTGGCACCACCCACCACCGAGCCCCTGAACCCCGACCTGGCTCTCCGCCTCATGTCCTCTCATGTCCGCATAGTCCAGAGCCAGGCCGGGCATACTAAAACCTATAAACCAAGCCCTCCACCCCCAAAAAGAAACCCCCCTCCCAAACAACCTACCCCCCTAAAAAACCCCTTAACTACTAACAAACAAATGGAATTATGAAATGGAATATGGAAAATGAATATGGGATATGGAAATGGATATGGATATGAAAAATGGAAATGGAAGTGGAAAATGAATATGGGATATGGAAAAATGGAAAATGGGAAAATGGGAAAACGGACACAACATATGATAAACGACAACAATAACAAATAACAAATACCAGACAAATAACCAATACCAGACAAGTAAAAAAACCCACCATCCTACATAACCTGTTGAGATTACCTTCCCTCCCAAGAACCTCCCATGGGCCTAGGGTCGGTTATCCTCAAGCCTCTTACCCTTCTATCCGTTTTTCCAAAACAAAAATGACTATGCGGTGACACACCAGCCCTCCACCAAAGAGAGCACAGGAGGCCTGTCCCTGTCTACTCACCCTACCACTATATCCCTATCTGTCATTCTGTCCCTACCGTGTCCCTACCTGTCCCTCCCTACCATTAAAAAATAACAAACCCCACCCCTAGTGCAAAACCTTGCCCTCCCTATCCCTATCTGGCCCTAACCTAACTAACCTACTTTTAATCCCTTATTCTATCCCTCAGGGAACAGAAAAGGTGAAACTCCTCCAGAGGGTACAAGCCCTCTCTGCGCCCAGCCCCTCATACTCCCGAGAGCGCACCCTCACCAGGTCCACCATGATGTTTTTAACCACCCCCACCTCCGGGAGGATTTTGCCTCGCGTCGATACTAGACACCGGGATGACCACAAGTGGAACCTGACCACTGCACTAACTATAAAAAGTGTCTGGCAGTCCCTGCCCTCCGGGTGTTTGAATGCCCCATAGGCCCACTCGGCATAGGAAAGGCCAGCCAGCCGCAGCCAACCAGTGGAGGTCCCCACCAATTTGCAAACCCTTATATTGAAGGGGCACTGAAGTAGGAAGTGCTCCATGCTTTCCAGCATGTCGCCACACTCCTCCCGAGGGCAGCCTCGCTCGTCGGAGTTCCGGTACTTCAAGTTCCCCCTCACATATAACTTACCTAGGAGGCAGCGCCAGGTCAGATCCCAAAACTTCTGAGGAAACCTTTTGGAGTTAAGAAAACGCAACCCTCCCTCTAAGGTTTCTCCTGGGCAATCTTTGAGCGCCAGAGGCTTCTGGAAGCGGGTCAACAGGACCTTGTCGTCAAGAAAACGTCTTGACTGAGTCCTGATCTCCCACGCCCCCAGACCCCACCGACGAATCACTTTCAAGACCAGGGAAGCATAGGCCGGGAGATATCCATGGGGTGCACGAAGATCTTTCACTTGCCCTCCTGACTCCCATTTCTGGAAGAAGGGCCGAAACCACCCCTGGCAGGAGGCTACCCACGAAGGAGCCCCCTCGGCGGAGAGGTTTGGTAGATTGAGAAAGGTGTTCATTAAGAACACCACGGGGTTAACCATATTTAACCCCCTAGCCTCCTTGTGCGGTATGTAACCTCCCTCTTGATTAGGTTGAGCCTGTTCCCCCATAACAGTTGGAAGAACAGGCAACAGATCCTACTCCAACAAGACTCCGGCAAGGCACAGACGCTACCTAGATAGATCACCAACGGAAGCAGGAAGGCTTTGGCAAGGTGAACCCTTTCTCTCAGGGTCAAAGACCAACCCTTTCAGCAATCAACTCTTTGGGCGACATCCTTAAGTCTACCTTCCCAATTTTGGAGTGGGTAATCACCCTGGCCAAAATGGATGCCTAAGATCTTTACAGACCCCTGGGGTTCTGGGAGGGTGTCCGGGAGAGAAAAACCAGGCTCTCCCCCTTCCAGCCAGAGGCTTCCACACTTATTCCTGTTTACAGCTGATCCGGAAGCCTCCGAGTAACTGTCCACTTCAGACATCACCCATTCAAGCTCCTCCCGTGACGAGACAAGAACGGTGACATCATCCGCGTAGGCTACTGTCCTCAAAGGGGAGCCGGCGCCCTCTAGGTCCATCCTGACTCCCGCCACCGGCCCACCATTAATCCGCCTGATCAGGGGATCAATGGCGAACACATACAGTAGCGGGCTCAAGGGACATCCCTGTCGGACGCCCGACCCCACCTCAAAAGGACGACCAACCCAACCATTCACAAGTGGGAAAGACCTCAGCCCCAGCGTATAAGGTCTGCAGCCACAGAATGAACCCCCCAGGCAGGCCATACCTCGAGAGAGTTGACCACAAATACTCATGATTCACCCTGTCAAAAGCCTTAGCCTGATCTAGGGACAGCAAGTACCCCTTCCACCGACCTGCCCTACTCTGTTCCACAGCCTCCCTGACACTCAGGACCGCACTTAAGGTGCTACGACCGGGAACAGAGCAGTGCTGAGCCGGCGAGAGGAGCCGGGGCGCAAACTGTACCAGCCGGTTGAAAAGTACCTTCGCCAGAATCTTCCGGTCCGTATTGAGAAGTGCTATGGGCCGCCAGTTCTCAATATGGCTCGGATCCTTACACTTTGACAGAACTATAAGGGCGGACCTCCTCATTGACTTCAGCAGAGTGCCCGAGGATAGACACTCATTAAGCACGTCAGTCAAGAGGGGAGCCAAAGCTCCTTTAAAGGTCCGATAGAACTCAGATGTTAAGCCATCTGGGCCAGGTGACTTCTTGAGGGCAAGACCCTCAATAGCCCCGACGACTTCCTCTTCCCTTATAGGTTCTACCAAAACACCAAGAGAAGGGTCTTCTGCTGACTCAGGAATGGCTTCAGCCAAGAAACCTGAAATCCGATCCCGATTCAGTTCCTTCTTTGCCAAAAGGTTCGAGTAGAAGGACCTAACAACCTCCAAGATCCCTGACCTGGATCTTGTCAGGGATCCTGTACTGTCAATCAGGCCTGTTACTGTCTTACAAGCCACTGACATCTTACAGTTCCTGTAGGGGTCGGGCGAGCGGTATTTCCCGAAATCCCTCTCAAGAACCAAAGATGCGTGCCTATCATACTGACACCTTTTAAGCAAAGCCTTCACACCGGAGATATCCTCCTGGCTACCTCCGGTCGAGACCAGATGTTCAAGTCTCTTCCTCAGTGCACTGTACATGCGGTACATGTCCAGTGACCTGAGGCTTGAGAGCCGGCGGAAAAAACCCGCCACCCTTTTTTTGAATATCTCCCACCACTCTGACCTAGTACCTTCCAGACCCAGTAATAGTACCTGATCCTGAAGAAACTCCTCAAAGGCTTGTCTTACAGCTGCCTCCTCAAGGAGTGATGAATTCAGCCTCCACAAACCTCTTCCTCTCCGGAGGGTCTCTGAAATATTCAAAGAAAACAAAATTAGACAGTGATTGGAGAACTCCACCTCCACCACGGACACAGGGGTGGTGACAGAATTCTCCTTCAAAAAAAACCTATCTATCCTAGACCTAACACTACCTCTCTGAAAGGTGAACCCACGGTGACCTGGGGAATGCCTGATGTGGATATCCTCCAGGCGAGCTTCACTCACTATGCTATTTAACGCGATGCCATCATAGGGCAGTCTATCTCTGGTACCTCCTCGGTCTTGGGGTCTAGTTATGGTATTAAAATCCCCACCAAAGATGACTTGTTTGCCCGTAAAAAGAAAAGGCTTGATCTTCATAAAGAGACTTTTACGGTCCCACTTTGTCTGGGGACCGTAGATGTTAATGAGGCACAGGCTTTGCCCCTTCATGAAGACGTCTAAGACTAGGCACCTTCCCATTTCGAGCTCGATCAGTCGCTGGCATTTCACCTCTGCGGTAAAAAGCACCGCCACTCCACTATACGGCTCAGCCGCAAGAGACCAGTAGGAGGGCCCCCTGCGCCACTCCCTCCTTGCTCTGTTTATCTCCGATAGAGTACAGAGCCTGGCGAAAGACCGTGGACACGCCCCGATCGGGTGCCCAAGGACACCACACAGGTGGCAACGCACCCTGCCACAGGTCGCCGCGAGATGGCCCACCTCCGCACACATGGCGCACTTCTGCACATGGCAGGGGGCGCTCAAGTGTGAGGGGTCACCACACCTGTGACAGAGTTTTGGCCCCCTGGTAGAAGACAAGGATCCTGTCTTTCCCAAGGAAGGTTGAGGACGGGATATGCATCACCGAGTTATCCTCGTGTCGCAATTTGACCATGAAGGTCCAGGCCCCCGACCATATCCCGAACTCATCAAGATTTTTTCTTGGGAAGTCCTTGACCTCCCCAAACCTGTTCAGCCAGGTCATGATGTCCATATAAGAAAGTGACTCGTTATGAGTTAAAACGGTCACTTTCTTAATGCTATCCTGGCGTGACACCGCCCACACCATAAAGTCACGTCAGGCGGGCTCGTCCTTCACCAGCCTGTAGTTTCCCCAGAAGGTTTCTAGGCCCTCCAGGGTAACAAAGCTGATGTCGAACTCCGAGGAGCCGACAGGATGAATCAGGGCAAAGATGTCGCTCGCCCTGAAACCCATCCCGAGTAGGAGTTCCACGACCCCCCTCCTCTGGGGACAAGGGCCGGCTCCCCCCCCACACGAGACGAGCCAAGTTCCTCCGTGTCGGCCCCCTACGCCCGGGTGTAGGGAGAGTCCATCTGGTCTCACCTCCTTCCTCTCTGAACTTCCCTAGGCCAAAACGCTCGACCCAGAACCTAAGGTCTCTCGACTGCCCATCTATGGTCATTGTGGACTGGCCCACCCGTAAAGCCTCCAGGAGCTGCCGTTGCAAATCGCCGTCCCTGGAGCCCGGCGGAAGACATGATGCACCCCCAGGGGCCCCAGAAGCGACGATGGCATAGGAGCGTGGGGGCCCGGAGGCCGCAGCAACCTCCGCTGCCGGAGTACCAGCGCCACTCCCAGGGACCCCCGCAGAACTACTTGGCCCAGCCACGGCAACCGGAGCACCAGAGGTGGCAACAGTCCGCCCTGGCATAGTTGCCGCGGACCGGGTCACTCCAACTGCAGCAGAAGGAACAACAGCAGAGAGGACAACAGGAGCAACAATATCAACATCAGTAGCAACAACAGGAGCAACGACAGCATCAGGAACAGCATCGGGAACAGTAGCAGGAACAACAGCAGGGACAACAGCAGAAGTATTATTAGCAGTAGAAATACTCTTTTTAGCAGCAACGGTAATAGCCCGTCCACCCACAGCCTCCCCGACTACAGGCTCTTGGACCCCCATACATACTACACCACCTTCTTCAGGAAGACTACTAATTACCACTTTTGTCCCACCCGCTTTCCCCTTTATCTTACCCGTCTGCTTAACTATCTTCTCCATTCGTCCATCACTCATACCTGCGGTCTTCCTTCTCACAGCGGGGCTGGCCGCACCACTCGCTGATGGCTTCCCTGTTTTTACCTCGGCCTCCACATCCACAGTCACCCTGGCGCCGGATGTTTTAGGGGGACACGCCCCCTTAGCGCCGGAAGTGACCTCCGCATCACCGGCTTCATCGGCACTGGAGGAGGATGAGCCACGCCCACCTGCCACTCCCCCTTTCCTACGTCTCCCCCTGGGGGAAGCCATCGTCATTTTGAGACCTCCTACCAGGGAGGGGGGTTTCCCTACGCCACTCCCCTCCACAGGGGGGCTTCTTTGCCTTTGTCCGCAGCTATGAGCGCCTTGTCCGCAACCATGAGTGCCTTGTCCGCCGCCACCTGAGAGATACGATCAGGCGCCATTTTGACTGCTGGCACCCCGGGCACCCCGCCACTTGGCGCGACCCGAGGTGCCTGCACCTCCCTTTTCTCTCCTGGAGGCATCGCAACCTGGGCTGAAGTCCCGGCGCGATGCTCCCCAGGCAACGACCTGACAAATTTAAATGTCTCTATTTCTCTTTTTTTTTCCTTCTTCACCTTCTTCCTGGTCTTGGCTCCTTTTCCCGCCTCCTCCCCGTCCAAATCTGACATGCTGAATGCTAATTGGTCCATTCTGGACGGGGACTCTAATTGGCAGATTTGCCTCATCAGCTTCCCGCCTTCTCCCGAGGCTCCGCCCTCCTCCGTCTCAGGCAGTGGTTGGTTCTCTGGGAGTGCGGGAGATTGCGGCACTTCCTGTCCTGTCATTCTGACTTCCGGCTTCACTGCCGGCACTGATGCCGGCGTATACGTGGGTATCGGGCTGCCGCTACTAAGGACAGCTGCCCGACTATACTGTACCACCATGCTGTCATCCGATTCTAGGTCTGACTCGTAATAGCCGTCCTCTCCCGAGCTGTCTGAGGACGCGGGGCCATCCTTCAACAACCGCTCCTGCTGTTTGCGGAAAAAGCGGTCATCATTCAGCAGCTTTTCTCTGAACGGCCCCGCGCCCTCCAGAATCTCCGCGCACCTGGCTTCCAGAGCCTTGATTTGTTTCTTCAGGCTCCTTACTTGTTTGCTGAAGACCGGGCGGTCCTTCCTTGAGGCCCTGTCGCTACGGGCGCGAGCGCTCTGAAGCTCTCCACCCATAGCGAACAGGGACCTCCGGGCCCGGTCATACTCCTCCAGGACCGCCTCGATCCTCCGGCTGTAAACGGCAACTTCCTCTCCAGCCTTCCGGATGCCCCATCCTGCGGGTGATTGAGGCAGCGATGACGGTAAGGTGTCTTTCCTCCTGCTTACAGGGACCCTTCCAGAGGGAACCGCATATCCGGCGGCCGTAGTCCCCTTCGAACCAGCTTCACCCGCCACTGCCGCTGATGTTACCGCCGTGGCTGATGTCACCGTCTTCACGGATCCACCTGCCAGGACTGCTGACACCCCTGTCGCCTCTGCTACCTCTGCCGGCGTCGCCCGCTCCACGGACGTCGCTGCTCCCGATGCTGTTCCCAATGCTGCAGCTGCCAGTGTTGCTGCCGCCGCTCCCGATGTTGTTGTCCCGGTCGCCAGCCTCGCTGAGGCTTGCTGCCTCAGTGACCTTCGCCTGCCCTGCTCCACTGATGCTGTGTTGGCAGACATTCTCCTGCTCCCCGCCTGTAAGGTCCGGGGGGCAGGAGCTCCACGCTCCATGATAAGGCTCCCCTCCGCACGGGGAAGGGAGTCGGAGCTACGGTCTGTAACAAACGAAAGACCGAAGATCACACACTATAAACGGCCTCCAAGCGTCCAAAACCACTTAAGCCTCTGGACTCAGGAGCTCAAACAGGCACGTCTGACTCCCACGGTTGCCCCGAAGGAATTGGAACTATTTTATTAGAAAAGTAGAAAAAGTTCACAAACACTGTCACATACGAAAATACAATATAAAAACTATAAACAGAGACAATACATAAATCTAAAACATAGCATAAAACCATCAACAAATAAAATACAAGAAAACACCGGGACAAAAAAAAAAAACAATCGCGAACCAGCCCCATCCATTCTGCCTTTCACTCCGCCTTTCACGCCACCTTTCACTCTTCTCCCGTCTTTCTCCAGTCATCTGTCAGTCAAAAACTCTAACAAAAGAAAATCTAAATGAGCAATATACAATGGAAACATATAACGGAAACTTATAACGGAAACTTATAACACTAACAAAATCCCCAACTGAAACTTACTAAAAATTTTTTTTTTTTTTTTTTTTCCCCCTCACCACACCCGGCCAGCACCACGCCCCATGTCCTCCCATGTCCGCATAGTCCTGGTGCTGGCACCACCCACCACCAAGCCCCTGAAACCCAACCTGGCTCTCCGCCTCATGTCCTCCCATGTCCGCGTAGTCCAGAGCCAGGCCGGGCACACGAAAACTTATAAACCAAACCCTCCACCCCCAAAAAGAAACCCCCCTCCCAAACAACCTACCCCCCTGAAAAACCCCTTAACTACTAACAAACAAATGGAATATGGAAAATGAAATATGGGATATGGAAATGGATATGAAAAATGGAAATGGAAAATGAATATGGGATATGGAAAAATGGAAAATGGGAAAATGGACACAACATATGAACGACAACAATAACAAATAACAAATACCAGACAAGTAACAAAAACCCACCATCCTACATAACCTGTTAAATTACCTTCCCTCCCATGAACCTCCCATGGGCCTAGGGTCGGTTATCCTCAAGCCTCTTACCCTTCCATCTGATTTCCAAAACAAAAATGCCTATGTGGTGACACGCCAGCCCTCCACCAGGAAGAGAGCACAGGAGGCCCATCCCTGTCTACTCGCCCTACCGCTATATCCCTATCTATCATTCTGTCCCTACCCTGTCCCTACCTGTCCCTCCCTATCAGAAAATAATAAACCCCACCCCTCGTGCAAACCTTGCCCTACCTATCCCTATCTGGCCCTAACCTAACTAACCTACTTTAAATCCCTTATCTAACCCTCAGGGAACAGAAAAAGTGAACCCCCTCCAGAGGGTACCAGCCCTTTCTGCGCCCAGCCCTTCGTACTCCCGAGAGTGCACCCTCACCAGGTCCACCATGATGTTTTTAACCACCTCCACCTCCGGGAGGATTTTGCCTCTCGTCGATACTAAACACCGTGCTGACCATAGGTAAAACCTGACCACTGCACTAACTACAAAAAGTGTTTGGCAGTCCCTGCCCTCCGGGTGTTTGAATGCCCCATAGGCCCACTCGGCGTAGGAAAGGCCAGCCAGCCGCAGCCAACCGGTGGAGGTCCCCACCAATTTGCAAACCCTTATATTGAAGGGGCACTGAAGCAGGAAGTGCTCCATGCTTTCCAGCATGTCGCCACACTCCTCCCGAGGGCAGCCTCGCTCATCGGAGTTCCGGTACTTCAAGTTCCCCCTCACATATAACTTACCTAGGAGGCAGCGCCAGGTCAGATCCCAAAACTTCCGAGGAAACCTTTTGGAGTTAAGAAAACGCAACCCTCCCTCTAAGGTTTCTCCTGGGCAATCTTTGAGCGCCAGAGGCTTCTGGAAGCGGGTCAACAGGACCTTGTCGTCAAGAAAACGTCTTGACTGAGTCCTGATCTCCCACGCCCCCAGACCCCACCGACGAATCACTTTCAAGACCAGGGAAGCATAGGCCGGGAGATATCCATGGGGTGCACGAAGATCTTTCACTTGCCCTCCTGACTCCCATTTCTGGAAGAAGGGCCGAAACCACCCCTGGCAGGAGGCTACCCACGAAGGAGCCCCCTCGGAGGAGAGGTTTGGTAAATTGATCTTAAGAAAGGTGTTCATTAAGAACACCACAGGGTTAACCATATTTAACCCCCCTAGCCTCCTTGTGCGGTATGTAACCTCCCTCTTGATTAGGTTGAGCCTGTTCCCCTATAACAGTTGGAAGAACAGGCAACAGATCCTACTCCAACAAGACTCTGGCAAGGCACAGACGCTACCTAGATAGATCACCAACGGGAGCAGGAAGGCTTTGGCAAGGTGAACCCTTTCTCTCAGGGTCAAAGACCAACCCTTCCAGCAATCAACTCTCTGGGCGACATCCTTAAGTCAACCTTCCCAATTTTGGAGTGGGTAATCACCCTGGCCAAAATGGATGCCTAAGATCTTTACAGACCCCTGGGGTTCTGGGAGGGTGTCCGGGAGAGAAAAACCAGGCTCTCCCCCTCCCAGCCAGAGGCTTCCACACTTATTCCTGTTTACAGCTGATCCGGAAGCCTCCGAGTAACTGTCCACTTCAGACATCACCCATTCAAGCTCCTCCCGTGACGAGACAAGAACGGTGACATCATCCGCGTAGGCTACTGTCCTCAAAGGGGAGCCGGCGCCCTCCAGGTCCATCCTGACTCCCGCCACCGGCCCACCATTAATCCGCCTAATCAGGGAATCAATGGTGAACACATACAGTAGCGGGCTCAAGGGACATCCCTGTCGGACGCCCGACCCCACCTCAAAAGGACGACCAACCCAACTATTCACAAGTGGGAAAGACTCAGCCCCAGCGTATAAGGTCTGCAGCCACTGAATGAACCCCCCAGGCAGGCCATACCACGAGAGAGTTGACCACAAATACTCATGATTCACCCTGTCAAAAGCCTTAGCCTGATCTAGGGACAGCAAGTACCCCTTCCACCGACCTGCCCTACTCTGCTCCACAGCCTCCCTGACACTCAGGACCGCACTTAAGGTGCTACGACCGGGAACAGAGCAGTGCTGAGCCGGCGAGAGGAGCCGGGGCGCAAACTGTACCAGCCGGTTGAAAAGTACCTTCGCCAGAATCTTTCGGCCCGTATTGAGAAATGCTATGGGCCGCCAGTTCTCAATATGGCTCGGATCCTTACCCTTTGACAGAACTATAAGGGCGGACCTCCTCATTGACTTCGGCAGAGTGCCCGAGGATAGACACTCATTAAGCACGTCAGTCAAGAGGGGAGCCAAAGCTCCTTTAAAGGTCCGATAGAATTCAGATGTTAAGCCATCTGGGCCAGGTGACTTCTTGAGGGCAAGACCCTCAATAGCCCCGACGACTTCCTCTTCCCTTATAGGTTCTATCAAAACACCAAGAGAAGGGTGTTCTGCTGACTCAGGAATGGCTTCAGCCAAGAAACCTGAAATCCGATCCCGATTCAGTTCCTTCTTTGCCAAAAGGTTCGAGTAGAAGGACCTGACGACCTCCAAGATCCCTGACCTGGATCTTGTCAGGGATCCTGTACTGTCAATCAGGCCTGTTACTGTCTTACAAGTCACTGACATCTTACAGTTCCTGTAGGGGTCGGGCGAGCGGTATTTCCCGAAATCCCTCTCAAGAACCAAAGATGCGTGCCTATCGTACTGACACCTTTTGAGCAAAGCCTTCACACCGGAGATATCCTCCTGGCTACCTCCGGTCGAGACCAGATGTCCAAGTCTCTTCCTCAGTGCAGTGTACATGCGGTACATGTCCAGTGACCTCTGCTGCCGGAGTGCCAGCGCCACTCTCAGGGACCCCCGCAGAACTAGTTTGTCCAGCCACGGCAACCGGAGCACCAGAGGCGGCAACAGTCCGCCCTGGCATAGTTGCCGCGGACCGGGTCACTCCAACTGCAGCAGAAGGGACAACAGCAGAGAGGACAACAGGAGCAACAACATCAGGAGCAACAACAGCATCAGGAACAGCATCGGGAACAACAGCAGGGACAACAGCAGAAATACCAGAAACAGGGACCACAACAGAAATATTGCTAGCAGTAGAGTTTTTAGCAGCAATGGTAATAGCCCCTCCACCCACAGCCTCCCCGACTACAGGCTCTTGGACCCCCTTGCATACTACACCACCTTCTTCAGGAAGACTACTAATTACCCCTTTTGTCCCTTTTGTCCCTCCCGTTTTCCCCTTTACCTTACCCGTCTGCTTAGCTGGCTTTTCCATTCGTCCATCATTTACACCTGCGGTCTTTCTTCTCACAGCGGGGCCGGCCACACCATTCGCTGATGGTTTCCCCGCTTTTACCTCGGCCTCCACATCCACAGTCACCCCGGCGCCGGATGTTTTAGGGGGACTCGCCCCCTTAGCGCCGGAAATGACCTCCGCATCACCGGCTTCATCGGCACTGGAGGAGGATGAGCCACGCCCACCTGCCACTCCCCCTTTCCTACGTCTCACTCTGGGGGAAGCCATCGTCATTTTGAGGCCTCCTACCAGGGAGGGGGGTTTTCCCACGCCACTCCCCCTCCGCAGGGGGGGCCTCCAATTTCCTTCCTTTGCCCTTGTCCGCAGCTATGAGCGCCTTGTCCGCCGCCACCTGAAAGATACTATCAGGCGCCATTTTGACTGCTGGCACCCCGCCACTTGGCGTAACCCGAGGTGCCTGCGCCTCCCTTTTCTCTCCTGGAGGCATCGCAACCTGGGCCGAAGTCCCGGCGCGGTGCTCCCCTGGCAACGATCTGACAAATTTAAATGTCTCTATTTCTCTTTTTTTTTCTCTTTTCACCTTCTTCCTGGTCTTGGTTCCTTTTCCCTCCTCCTCCCCGTCCAAATCTGACAAGCTGAATGCTAATTGGTCCATTCTGGACGGGGACTCCAATTGGCAGATTTGCCTCATCAGCTTCCCGCCTTCTCCCGAGGCTCTACCCTCCTCCTCCTCCGTCTCGGGCAGTGGTTGGTTCTCTGGGAGTGTGGGAGATTGCATCACTTCCTGTCCTGTCATTCTGACTTCCTGTCTTGTCATTCTGACTTCCAGTTTCACTGCCGGCGCTGATGCCTGTGTATATGTGGGTATCAGGCTGCTGCTACTAGGGACGGCTACTCGACTATACTGTACCGCCATGCTGTCATCTGACTCCAGGTCTGACTCACAATAGTCGTCCTCTCCCGAGCTGTCTGAGGACGCGGGGCCATCCTTCAACAACCGCTCCTGCTGTTTGCGGAAGAAGCGGTCATCGTTCAGCAGCTTCTCTCTGAACGGCCCCGCGCCATCCAGAATCTCCGTGCACCTGGCTTCCAGGGCCTTTATTTGTTTTTTCAGGCTCCTTACCTGCTTACTGAAAACCGGGCGGTCCTTCCTTGAGGCCCTGTCGCTACGGGCGCGAGCACTCTGAAGCTCCCCACTCATTGCGAACAGGGACCTCCGGGCTCGGTCATATTCCTCCAGGACCGCCTCGATCCTCCGGCTGTAAATGGCGACTTCCTCTCCAGCCTTCCTGATGCCCCATCCTGCGGGTGATTGCGGCAGCGATGACGGTAAGCTTGTGTCTTTTCTACTGCTTGCAGGGACCCTTCCAGAGGGAACCGCATATCCTGCGGCCATAGCCCCCTTCGGACCGGCTTCACCCGCCACTGCCGCTGATGTTACCGCCGTGGCTGATGTCGCCGTTTTCACGGATCCACCTGCCGGAACTGCTGACACCCCTGTCGCCACCACTACTCCTGCCGGCGTCGCCCGCTCCACGGACGTCGCTGCTCCCGATGCTGTTCCTGATGCTGCAGCCGCCAATGTCGCTGCTGCTGCTCCTGATGCCGTTGTCTCGGTCGCCAGTCTCATTGAGGCTTGCTGCCTCAGCGACCTCCGCCTGCCCTGCTCTGCTGGTGCTGTGTCGGCAGACATTCTCCTGCCCCCCGCCTGTAAGGTCCGGGGGGCAGGAGCTCCACGCTCCATGATAAGGCTCCCTTCCGCACGGGGAAGGGAGTCGGAGCTACGGTCTGTAACAAACAAAGACCGAAAACCACACACAATAAACGGTCTCCAAATATCAAAAGCCACGTAAGCCTCTGAAGCTAGGAGCTCAAACAGACAAGTCTGACTCCCACGGTTGCCCCGAAGGAATTGGAGCAACCCATGTAGCTGGTGGGAGGTATAAAATATAAAAAAATAAGTAAATTAAAAAGCATACTCACCTGTCCCCGGTGCTCCATTGTCCGCTGCCAGTGTCCATTCAGTCTCATGCCAGCGAATCCTTGCTGGGAGTCCTGCACCTCATGTGATCACTAAGACCAACTAGGTACAGGATTTCCAGAAATGAGGTGCTGCCATGAGACCGAACAGACACAGGCAGGGGACAACAAGGTGCTGAGGACAGGTGAGTATGCTTTTTTTTTTTTTAATTTTCTTATTTTTACACCTCTCTGGCGGCCGCCACAGTGGTCGCTCCAGTTTATGGATGACCTCTTTTAAGGGGTTGTCTGGGCCAAATTTTTCTATGGTCATTTCACTGGTCCCCCCACATAGTGGCCTCTTCACTGGTCCCCTATACTGTATGGGGAACAGTGATGGGGTCATTATATTGTGTGGGAGCAGTGATGGGGCTAACATCCTGTGGGGGGGACATTAAACTGTGTGGGGCATATTAAAGGGGTTGTCCAGGGTTAATCATTTTTATGGTCTATGCTCAGGATAGGCCATAAATACCTGATTGGTAGAGGGCTGACACACGGCCCCATCAGCTGTTCGGAGCCACTTCTGGAGCCCGTTCTGTACACAACACAGGGCCAGAAGCAGAAAGCTCCATCCGCTTTATAGCAGCCCGGCGCCATCACTGCAGCTCAGCTCCTACTAACAATAAGTGTTGAGATACAGTGAAGGTGCTCAGCCCCTATACAGTGGACAGAGCTTTCTGCTTCTGGCCCTGTATTGTGTACAGTACGGGCATCATGTACAGTATGGGCATCAGAAGTGGCTCCATACAGCTGATTGGTCCGGGGTCAGCCCCCTATTCTGAGGATAAACCATAACAAATTATGCCTGGACAACCCCTTTAATATACCCCCTAATGTGCCACACTTTAAAGAGGTTTTCCAGTATAATTTTTTTCTTTTTTATAATTAGTCCGGGGGAGGTGAATCCCCCCCCCAAAAAAAAAAAAAAAAACATACTAAACATACTCACCTGTCTCCGGTGTCCTCCCAGCACGGTCCGGTCCTGCAGCTCCGCTGTCTTCTTTTTGCCGGAATTCCTCACTGGCTGTGACGTTCCAGGACCCTTCCCTTAGGCCGCTGATTGGCCTCAGGGGTCACATGACATCACAGGTAGTCACGTGCAGGGGGAACTTCAGCTGGAAGAAAACAACAGAACTGCAGGACCGAACTGCGCTGGGAGACACTGGGGACAGGAAAGAAAGTTTGGGTTTTTTTTTTTTTGTTTTGTTTTTTTCACCTGCCCCGGCGTAATTAAAAAAAAAAAATGAAGGAGCCACTGTATGGAGTGTAAGCTCCACAGTGGCCCCCACACAGTATTATATGCGCCCAATAGCCCCCCTCCGCTTCAGTGCTATTACCAGACCCCAGATTATAATAATTGGAGGCCCAGGGGAAATGATTAAAAATAACAAACACTCATACTTACCTTGCCTTACCTTTCCTTGGTATCCTCGCTCCATCCTGTCGTCTTCAGCGTCTTCAGGCCCTTTTCTGACGTCGCTGCTGAGGCCTGTGATTGGGCCTCAGAGGTCACGTGGGGGCGCACTGACGTCATTACGTGGCCGCGCCCCATGTGACCGCTGGGGCCTAATCACAGGCCTCAGTCACATGACGGAGGAGCGCTGGAGAGAACACTTTGCCCAGGAGAGGTGAGAATATCTATTTATTATTTTCAGTCACCTCCCCTGGGCTGCCATCTATTGGAAAAGGGCCTGCAATATGCCAGGGCCCCTTTCCAATAACAATATGTATAGCGGTCGGGGAACCAGGCTTTCCCCGACTGCTATAATAGTGGTTCAGGGCCCCGGCCATCTCCAGCTGGCCATACCCCGCCGAGCCCAGTCGTGGTCGCACACCCTGAGGACTAATAGTCGGGGCTCTGGGCCCACTGGTGGATTCACCGGTTCCCCGGTGGGCCAGTCCGACCCTGATCAAAGGGTATAGTGAGCATTTTGACCTCACAGCTGTTTCACAGATTTTATTAGCATTGGGACCTAAAAAATTAAAAATGTATTTTTTCCTATAAACCGTCCATTTAGTCTCATTCTTACAAGGGGTTAATGATGAAAAAGCACCTCACAGTTTGTTACACAATTTTTTCTGAACACGAGAATACCCCATATGTAGTCGTAAACTACTGTATGGGTACATGGCAGGGCTCAGAATGAACAGAGCGCTATTTGGTTTTTGGAGGGCAGATTTTGCTGGAATAGTTTTCAGGTGCCATGTCGCATTTGCAGAGCTCCTAAAGTACCAATACACTGGAAACTCCCAAAAAGTGACCACATTTTAGAAACTACACCCCTCAAGGAATTTCTCAAGGGGTATTATCATTTTGAGCCCAAGACTGCTTCCCAGAAATTTATGTACAAAGTGAAATTTGAAATTTTTATAGAAATATGCCATTTTAGTGACCAATATGTTGCACCTATATATACAAAAAAGTTGTATATATGGGCGTAAACTGCTGCTTGGGCACACAGCAGGACACAGAAGGGAATGAGCACTGTGCTTTTTAGCTTTTGGAGTATAGATTTAGGCTGTGGCCCCACGTTGCAGAAACGCAGCTTCTTTTGTTGCAGATTTTGCTGTGGTTTTTTGAGCCAAAGCCAAGAATGGCTACAGAGGGAATGGGAAATATTCAGGAAGTTCTTATACTTCTCCCTTCTGCTCAATCCACTCCTGTCTTTGGCTCAAAAAACTGCAACAAAATCTGCAACTAAAGAAGCTGCGTTTCTGCAACATGGGGTCTCAGCCTTAGAGGGATTTTCTGGACACCGTATTGTTTTTGCAGAGCCCCAGAGGTGCCAGTAAACTGGAATTCCCCAAGACGTGACCCCATTTTGTAGTGCAATTTTAGGGTATCTGCAAACGTTACATGGTGTCCAAAAACCAACAATCTAAATTAGTGGTCTAAAAGCACATAGGGCTCATTCACATGTGTGCCCAAACAGCAGTTTATGCCCACATGTATGACACTGTTGTACCCAGGATAACGTACTTAACAATGTCATGCGGGGACAGCCGGGAAGGGGTGCTATTTTGGTTTTTGGACGTCATGCCACTTTTGCAGAGCCCCTGAATTGCCAATAAAGTGGAAGCCACAGACATGTGACCCCACTTTGGAAACACCCCTCAAGGGATTTATCAAGTGGGGTAGCGAGCATTTTTAACCCTTGAGCGCTGCATTAATTTATTTTCCAGAAATTAATGCGCAGCTGATAATGAAAAGTGAAAATTGCAATTTTTCCAGAGATACACCATTTCAGTGCCCGATATGTTGTATACAACTTGTGTCAGCAGAGACACACACTCCAAAAACTGTTAAGTGGGAATCCCAGACACAACAGCTTTTGTCGCATTTGTCTCTGATACAAGCGGGGCACAACATATTACACACTGAAATGATGTATTCCTGGAAAAATTGTAATTTTCAACTTTCACCATCAGCTGTGTATTAATTTCTGTAAATTAAATGATAGCAACACTTGGGGGTTAAAAATACTCACTGCACCCCGCGATAAATCCCTTCAGGGGTGTAGTTTCCAAAATGAGGTCACATGTCAGGGGATTCCAATTTACTGGCATTTCAAGAGTTCTGCAAAAGTGTCATGGTGTCCAAAAACCAAACCGTCTAAATATGTGCGCCCAAAACCAAATAACGCTCCCTCCCTTCTGTGCCTGGTTGTGTGCCCAGTTATCAGTTTATACCCACATATGACATTAAGTACGTTATCCTGGGTACACCAGTGTCATACATGTGGGCATAAACTGCAGTTTGGGCACACAGCAGGGGGCAGAAGGGAAGGGGCGCTGTGTGGCTTTTGCAGTGCAAATTTAGATGTTTGGTATCTGGACGCCATGTCATGTTTGCAGAGCCTCTAAGGTGCCAGAAAAGTGGAATCCCCTAAGGAGTGACCCCATTTTGAAAACTGCACCCCTCAAAGAATTTATTAAGGGGTGTAGTGAGCTTTATTATCCCAGGCGGGAATGCACAGCGGGTGGTGAACAGTGAATATGTAAGCTTTTCAGAATGCATTGGGAACACCAAATTCCCTACTATTTCCCCAGTAGCTCCTATGAAGGGGGGGTCACTTCTGATGTCTTTTCCCTTGTAATCTCTAAAACTGGGGTATACCCTGATATATGCTCGCACAGTTTATACATTTCCTTCCTGCCGAAGCCAGTTTTGTTCTAATGATTTGGCGATTTTGGGGGCTTTTGTCTTCACATTGTACAAGCTGTATTTTCTTTATTTTTTTGGTGATGTAGCCGTATGAGGGCTGTTTTTTTTGCGGGATGAGATGCATTTTGTAATGACCAGTTTTGGGCGCCTATAACTTATTGAGTACATTTAATTAACTCTTCATTTGGTGGATTAAAAAAAAACCCCATCAATTCTGGCATTGCGTTTTACCTTTTAAATTTTTCGCCATGCAGCATAAAGCATAAGTAATTACTAATTCTGCAGAACAAAATCAATTATTTTTGCATCGCCATCTTCTGAGAAGCGTAACATTTAAATTTTTCAGATTACAGAGTTGGTTGAGAGCTTATTTTTTGCAGGACAACCTGTGCTTTTTATTGGTATTGTTTTGGGGTTCATGTGACTTTTTGATCACTTTTTATTGCATATTTTGTAAGGTAAGATGGCAAAAAATCATTACTTCCGGCGGTTTTTTTCCATTATATTTTTCCGACGTTCAACGTGTAGGTTCAATATTGTTTCAGTTTTATTGTACGGATTGTTACGGACGCGGTAATAACAAATACGTATTGTTTTTATTATTTTTTAGGGTTTTTTTATATAATTAATTTTATATAGGAAAAGGAAATTTTGGGGGCTTTATTTATTTATTAATGTTTTTCACACATTTTTATTTTTTTTTTTACATTTTTTTTTTTTTACTTTTTTTTTTAAATGTCCCATTAGGACACCTGAGCCAGCGATGCTCTGATCGCTGGTTCAGTACTACAGACTGCAATACACAGCATACACGTGTATTGCAGTCTATACAGGAAATCAGCGCTATGCAGACGCATAGATTGACTTCCAGAGTTCCCGGCAGGATCAACCAGGTACTGGGGGCTCCTAGCAGCCTGAGATCACAGGGCAGATCCCTGGCTGCTGAAAATGCATAACGGCACCCCCCGATCTTGCCGTGGGGGATGCCGAGGGGGTCCTTAGTATTGCGCAACCCCAACTGAAACACCCACTCTCGATGTCACCCGCTCAGCTTCTGAGCGGGTGACATTAATATGACACAGAAGTTAGAAGTATAAGTACTTACTATATATTTCCCATTCCTTTTGAAGCCATTCTTGGCTTTGGCTCAAAAAACTGCAGCAAAATATGAAACAAAAAAAGCTGCATTTCTGCAAGGTGGGGTCTCAGCCTAAAGCTAAGATCACATGGCAGAAAGTGAAGAGGAATTTCAGATGGTCTACTGTGGAATCCAGAATCATTGGCTTGAGCTCCTAGCTGCCTGCACATGTTCTAACCCTAAAATTAAAGTCCTTAAACTTGCCTTTATTCACTGCTAAGTATATCTTCCTTACTAATACTTTTGCAACCCCTTCAGCACTACAAGTTAATAAAACAAAATCAAGAGACTTTAATATATCTCTCCTTCCTATATAATCAACACCTTTAATCCATTAGTGACCAGCATATAGACTTTCTATGTCAATCATTAACCCCTTCCCGCTGGTGACATTGTTCAATTTTTGTATTTGACTCCCTGCCTCTCAAATCCAATAACTTTTTTATTTTCCGTTCACAGAACCATATGAGGGCTTAATGTTTGCGGGACAAATTGTTCTTCATAATGGCATCATTTATTATTCTGTATAATGTACTGGGAAGCTGGAAAAAAATTCAGAATTGGGTGGAATTGGAGAAAAAATGCATTTGTGCGACTTTCTTACACGCTTCGTTTTTAAGGCGTTCACTCTTCAAAAATAACATGTCACCTATATTCTATGTTTCAATACAACTCCGGGGATACCAAATTTATACACTTTTATTAACATTTTAACCCCTTAACAAAAATCTAAAACTTTGCAAAAAAAATTTTTTTTTAAAGTTGTCATATTCTGACACCCATAACTTTTTTATATTTCTGTGTACGGGGATGCATAGGGTGTATTTTTTTGCAGGGCCAAGTGTACTTTTTAGTTATACCATTTTGAGAAATGTCTATTGTTTTGATCACTTTTTATTCAAATTTTTATCAGAGGCAAAACAGCGAATAAACGCTGGTTCAGCACTTTTGATTTTTTTTTTTCTCGCTACGGCATTCACCATACGGAAAAAAATATTTTTATAGATTTGTAGACTGGGCGTTTTCACACACAGGGATACCTAATTTGCATGTGTTTCACAGTATTTAAGTACTTTTATATGTGTTCTAGGAAAAGGGGGTGATTTGAATTTTTACTATTTTTTTAAATATTTTTTTTAACTTTTTTATTTTTTTTTCGTGCATTTATTAGACCCCATGCATTGCAAAATATCAGCACTTCAATTGCAGGCTGCATAGAGTCCCGTGGATCTTAAATTTCTGCATAATATGTGCAACTGTAGTCGCAGGAACATCAGGCTACTTGGATATGGTCTTATAACCTTTACCTTTAACATGCTTGTCTATAATTTTCTTTCTAAGCTCCTGAAACAACTCTTTCTTTCGCTTCCTCTGGTCCATGTTGAGTGTGGTACTCACCATGTCACCAAACAGCACAGTGAGTACCTGTAGCCCTATATACAGGCCCACTGACTGATTACAAGATTGTAGACACCTGTGATGCTAATTAGTGGACACACCTTGATTTAACATGTCCTGTTGGTCACATTATTTTCAGGGGTACCATCATTTCTGTCTAGGCTTATTTCATGAGTTTTCTTTTTAAAAAAAATTCTGTTGAAGCATGGTTGAAAAGCAAAGTCTGACTTTCATTTGTACATTTTCATAGAATTTTTATATATTATTACTTTTGTCAGATTCAAGTTATTTCTGTGACCATTGTTTCTTTCATTAAATGAGGGGTACCAACAATTTTGTCTACATGTGTATCTTAGATCTAATCATCCTCCTGTCACCTGTTGATTTTAGCACCAGAAAACTGGGGAGTAAACACCGAATCTTTCTTCAGAGGGGGGACCTCCCCCTTGTAGATGTAATCGCGAATGGAACTTTCCAGTATAACCTGCTGAGCCGCAGGAAGGGAGCGGGTCATATTGAATTGGTCTTGAGCGGATGAAGAAAATCGCATCGCATATCCCCGTTGTACTACTTGCAAGACCATAGGGTCTTGAATCTTCTCCTGCCAGAAGGTGAAAAATTGGGAGAGTCGTCCCCCAAGGAGTCTCTGCCACAGGAAGAAAACAGCTGGTGTCAAAGTTAGGCTTCTTTTTGTAACCTTCTTTGGGGAACTTCCATCCAGAACCCCTAGACTGGTATCTAGGATGCCTCTGGAACTGAGGTCTAGACTGAGGCTGATAACCTCTGACCCGGCCAGGAGGTCTTGATCTACCTCTAAAAGATTGAGGTAGTCTCTTACTCTTCTTGTCGGCTAGACCCTCCATGATTTCATCCAGGCCTCTGCTGAAAAGTTTACCTGGCTCAAAAGGCAGGGAACACAAGTTATAGTTGGAGGCGTTATCAACTCTCCAGGGTTTTAACCATAATGGCCTTCTAGCTGCCGTGGAGAGGGCTATAGATTTTGCGGCCAGCTTAAACTGATGTTGGGAGGCCTCGGATAGAGACTGACCTCAAGAATGATAAGAGGTAATCTCTGGAGACTCCAGAGTCGATGTCCCTCTCTAGTTGGGCTAGATCAGAGTACAACTTGTTTGATACCTCATTAGAGGCATTGGCCACAGAGGTCTGAGCTGAGGCCGCAGAATAAGCCTTTCTGAAGGTGCCCTCCATGCCCCTATCCATAGGGTCCTGGAGGTTGGAGCCATCATCCACGGGACAATTTGGCTACTACCAAATCGACTTTAGGAGGGGGACCCATTGGTCCAGCTGGGATTCCAAAATAGGAAATAAGGCCTTAACCTCCTGGATAAAATAGAGACTCTTTCAGGATGTTTCCACTCCAATAGCATGAGCTTATCAGTGTTATGACCACTTAGAAGGCCCTAGGCCCCCTATTGGTGGAAGTGGAGGGCTTCCCCATCAACATCTCAGTCCCTTAACTGGATGGACTTCAGCAGCCTATTTATCTTCTCTAGAGGAAAGAGGTCTGCTGGAATTCAAGGTATCTTCATCCGATGAAAGCATCTCATCAATCATTTGGAACTCCTCTTAGATACTAGTGAAAGAGTATGTTTCATACCCACGGTGTGTTACAACCCACACAAACTAGGCCCCCTTTTTTTTTTTTTTCAAAACTCCTTGCAGGATTTGAACCCAGGACTCTAGTATTGCAAGGTTGCAGTGCTATCCACTGAGCCACCATACTGCCCAGAGCCACTGCAGCAGCAGCAAGAACAGTAATCCAAATGGAGTACAAGGGCCTTCCTCACTAAGAGACAAACCATCTCCTGCACTGAAATGAAAGCTTCTATAGGAGGGGAGGAGGAATAAGGCAAGTAGTGCACCACAAAAAAACCCTCCCCCCCCCCACCGCAATTTTGCAAACCTTAATTCCTTGTACACTGAATTAAGCTAAAAATATACAGACCAATGCCAGAAAAGAGGCTCAGCAAATATAACCTTGAAAAAAAAGGAGGAAGGAATTCAGTCCCCGGAAAACAAGAAAGGTTCTGAAACAAAGTGACCGACATCACTACTGGCGGCTGCGGAGCTTGTACCACATCAAAGCCGCACAGGTCTTTGAACATGCAGCATGCAACCACCGCTGTATGTTCTACTGAAATCAACCTTTTCAGAGCGAAGGTTGAAAGCTTGGCTAGCACAAAAAGGTAAGTGAAACAGCAATGCTCCACCACAAGGCCGCACAAGTGGCCTGCACTACAGGTCTTTGAAAATGCGGCATGCAACTAACGCTGCATGTACTACTGAAATCAACCTTTTCAAAGTGAAGGTTGAAAGCCTGGCTAGGCACAAACTTCCTAAGTAAAACCCCTTTCTTTCCACAGAAGCGTCCAGTGGAATAAAAAAAGTGAAGAGAGGTATAAGATGACTCCCCAAAGGTAAGATAACAAACTTTAGGTGAAAAACAAAATATGAGAGGACAAAAAAGACCGCCCTCCACCTGTCCCACCACACAGGACAGAAAAAAACACAAGGGGGGGAGGTCTCTTTGGCCCTCTTATTGGGTACCATAGTCATGCATAAATTATGCTAATTTAAAATTCTGCCTGTCCTATCAACACACAGGGGCAGAATTACCCCATATTGTGCTGCTGTGGGATGTAAGGGAATATAAGGTACAGATTGTAATAATACAGCATCCATACTAAAAAGTGTCCAGGTGTGTCAGGTGTGAATAAGGGCAATATTATCATAAGTTAATCAGAGGAATTATAATACAAGGGACAGCATGGTCTCTACCTTCCACGGTCTCTCGGTCAGAGGTACCCCACATACATATAAAGAGTGATAAAACTGTGAAGGAGCACAAACCATTTAAAGGGCAAGTGTTCCTGGCAGAAAGGAGGGCACAAGCGTCATTGATCTATTAATCCTTTTTTTTTTATTATTGTGGGGCATCTATACATCGAGACCTAATTATGGATTATAGACCAATAAAAATTCCTGAAATGCATCTTACAGCTTTTTTGCAATTCCCTCAAGCACAGAAATACCCTACATGTGCATTTAAACTGATCTTTGGGCACACGGCAGCACACGGAAGGGAAGAAGTGCCACTTGGCAGACTTTGCTGGATAGTGTTCATTTACCGAGGAACCAAAATTCTACTAATGTTATACACCGAATTAAATGGAAAGATATAGAAAATAAAACTGATACTGTTTTATTTTCTATATATTGCCATTTACAGTGGGTACGGAAAGTATTCAGACCCCTTTAAATTTTTCACTCTTTGTTTCATTGCAACCATTTGCTAAAAGCAAAAAAGTTCATTTTATTTCTCATTAATGTACATTCAGCACCTCATCTTGATAGAAAAAAAACAGAAATGTAGATATTTTTGCAAATTTATAAAAAAAAAAAAAACTGAAATATCACATGGTCATAAGTATTCAGACCCTTTGCTCAGTATTGAGTAGAAGCACCCTTTTGAGCTAGTACAGCCATGAGTCTTCTTGGGAATGATGCAACAAGTTTTTCACATCTGGATTTGGGGATCCTCTGACATTCTTCCTTGAAGATCCTCTCCAGTTCCGTCAGGTTGGATGGTGAACGTTGGTGGACAGACATTTTCAGATTTCTCCAGAGATGCTCAATTGGGTTGAGGTCAGGGCTCTGGCTGGGCCAGTCAAGAATGGTCACAGAGTTGTTCCGAAGCCACTCCTTTGTTATTTTAGCTGTGTGCTTAGGGTCATTGTCTTGTTGGAAGGTGAACCTTCGGCCCAGGCTGAGGTCCAGAGCACTCTGGAAGAGGTTGTCTTCCAGGATATCTCTGTACTTGGCCGCATTCATCTTTCCTTCAATTGCAACCAGTCATCCTGTCCCTGCAGCTGAAAAACACCCCCATAGCATGATGCTGCCACCACCATGTTTCACTGTTGGGATTGTATTGGGCAGGTGATGAGCAGTGCCTGGTTTTCTCCACACATACCGCTTAGAATTAACGGCAAAAAGTTAAATCTTCGTCTCATCAGACCAGAGAATCTTATTTCTCATAGTCTGGGAGTCCTTCTTGTGTTTTTTGGCAAACTCTATGCGGGCTTTCATATGTCTTGCACTGAGGAGAGGCTTCCTTCGGGCCACTCTGCCATAAAGCCCCGACTGGAGGGCTTCAGTGATAGTTGACTTTGTGGAACTTTCTCCCATCTCCCTACTGCATCTCTGGAGCTCAGCCACAGTGATCTTTGGCTCACCAAGGCTCTTCTCCCACAATTGCTCAGTTTGGCTGGACAGCCAGGTCTAGGAAGAGTTCTGGTCGTCCCAAACTTCTTCCATTTAAGGATTATGGAGGCCACTGTGCTCTTAGGAACCTTGAGTGCTGCAGAAATTCTTCTGCAACCTTGGCCAGATCTGTGTCTTGCCACAATTCTGTCTCTGAGCTCCTTGGGCAGTTCCTTTGACCTCATGATTCTCATTTGCTCTGATATGCACTGTGAGCTGTGCGGTCTTATATAGACAGGTGTGTGCCTTTCCTAATCAAGTCCAATCAGTTTAATTAAACACAGCTGGACTCCAATGAAAGAGTAGAACCATCTCAATGAGGATCAGAAGGAAATGGACAGCATGTGAGTTAAATATGAGTGTCACAGCAAAGGGTCTGAATACTTATGACCATGTGATATTTCAGTTTTTCTTTTTTAATAAATTTGCAAAAATATCTACATTTCTGTTTTTTTTTTCCTGTGAAGATGGGGTGCTGAGTGTACATTAATGAGAAATAGAATGAACTTTTTTGCTTTTAGCAAATGGCTGCAATGAAACAAAGAGTGAAAAATTTAAAGGGGTCTGAATACTTTCCGTACCCATTGTAATTCGGTGAATACCATGTCTCATTTGCAGAGCCCAAAGAGTGCCAATACAATGGAAACCCTCCAAAATTGACCTTATTTTGGAAATTATACTCCTCAAGGAATTTATCAAGGGATATAGTGAGCATTTTGACCCCACAGCTGTTTCACAGATTATATTAACAGTGAGATGTGTAAATGGGAATAAAGTGATTTTAGTAATTTTCAAAAGTTTTAATTTTCAAGGGTTTAAAGAAGAAAAAGCACCCCACAGATTGTTAAACAATTGCTCATGAACACAGCAATATCTCATATGTGGTCATAATCTGCTGTATTGATAGAGTGCTATTTGGCTTTTGGAGGACAGATTTTACTGCAATAGTTTATTGGTGCCATGTCATATTTGCAGTCTCTAAAGTTCCAGAACAACGTATACCCCCAAAAAATGACCCCATTTTGGAAATTATATTCCTCATAGAATTTATCAAGGGGTTTGGTGAGCATTTTGACTTTATGGCTGTTTCATAGATTTTATTAGCATTGGGGCGTGAAAATTAAAAATGACTTTTTCCAATAAACCGTGAATTTATGTTTAATAAAAATTCATTAAGATTTTCAAAAAAAATATAAAACAGAGAACAGTGAAACATAACACATAAATCAAGAATGTGCCAGGGCCTGGGCCCTGGGAGCATAATAGTCCATGAGTTACATTCGCCAAGAAGCCTATAACAAAAGTCTTGTACAGAGCAATATCAACAGAGTGGGCTAGCAGGGGAAGACCCAAAACCAGAAATGTAATGCCACTCGGGGGAGCCCATCCCTACGAGGGGAAACGATGACAAAAGACGTAAAGACAAGCTACCACAAACATTGGGAGAGACAAAAGGGGGAGCAGAATCTGCTGTGACCAAAGTCTCCATCCGCCTTATGTGGAGGAACTCCTGGAGCCATTCCTGCAAGGAGTGAGAGGCAAAACTGCGCCAGTGTCTGGGGATGACAGCCCTGGCCGCCGTGAGGAAGTGTTGCAGGAGGACGCCCTTCACTTTGGAAGATCTACCTGGGATCAACGAAAGGAAGGCCATCTGGGGGAAGGCACAAGGGCACGACCACTGACCTTAATGTACAGATCAAATGCAGACTTCCAAAACGGTCGTAGCCCCACCAAATGTGGAGGAGGAAACCCCTCTCTGTGCCACAGCGCCAACACCAATAGGATACGCCAGGGTATATTCTATGAAGGAAGTCTGGGTAGCAATACCACTAGGTCAAGATTTTGAAGGTCTTCTCCTGTGCACTGCATGGCAAAGGTAGCTTGTGGGTAAACAAGTAAGATGTAGACCAGTCAGCTAGAGAAATCGGTGTCTGTAAATCATGCTCCCAGGTCGTGGTGTACAGGGGAACCCCAGATGTAGCCTTACCCAGAAGAATACTACATAGAAGGGATATGGCTTGCATGGGAATGTCTGATTGTAACAGAGTCTTTTCCAGTGTGGTGGGACCACGGCAACAAGAAAAACTTGCAAAGAAAGCAAATGAGCTGGTTGTATTCCAGCCAAGACATATGACGACTCAGGTTGGGCGCTCAAAGCTGTTCAAGAGGGGGAAGAATACCCGACCCAAGCACATTGTGCATGCGGACATCATCCTGGTTAGACCAGCACAAAAACTGAGGGGAGGAGCAGCCAGGGGGGAACATAGGATTATGGAACAGTGGGCTCAAGACCAGGGACCCTCGTTACACTGGGTCCTCGATACACCGAGTCTCACACCGAGGGGAAGTGCACGGAGAGGAATGAGTACTTAATGTGTCGCAGGCAATAATGGGCGGGAATCCAAGGTTACCGGAAGATGGGAACCGAGAGCAAGTTTCTCTCGATGGCCACCCATTGCTTGTCAGAGCCATGCTAGTGCCAATCAAATAGGCGCAGCAAGACTGACGATTTTCAATAAAGATGGGGATCAGGGAGCCCCGCGACCCCTACACTTTTGTGGCACATCAGCGTGCGGAAGCGCAGTCGACTGTGGGCGGCGCCCCAAACAAAACGACCGAAGGGCGTCTGTAAGGGAATTGCTAGTTGTGCAATTCCCTAGTACTGCTGCTGAAACAATGGAAGAAGGGGAAGACAGACAGTGAGTCCTAAGCTCGACCCAACCCCTGTCCCTACCTAATTGCCACACTGTCCTAATGACAGGAGCAACTGGGTGGCAAAACCCTTCCTAGAAATAAGTGGCACACAGAACAAGACAAGACAAACAACACAGAAGAGGAGTAAGCAAGCCAAGGGTCAAAGCCAGAGAGACAAAGCAGTACAAGAACAGTAAGAACACAGCAAGCAAGGAACAAAGTCACAGGACAGAGTCGCAATAGCAGCGACCATGTGTGAACTGATGACCTGTTTATAGGAAGTCCAGAATAGTCCCAGACTTGTGTAAGATGGGGAAACAGCCCTCATGTTATGAATGTACCTGTTTCTATAAATAAGTTTATTTTTTTATAAACTGACATTTGTTTGTTTGACCACAAGAGGCCACTGATACCTCAGAAATGAAAGGACTGTAATTCTGTAATTCCCTAGAGTAGTGACGTGGAGACCCTGTTCTGCAGAGGTGGAACTACAAGGAGGAGCAGAGTGTGTGTGGCAGCCAGCTTGGGAGTGTGCTTTGAGCTTTTAGAAGAAGAAGGACTGAAGTGAGAGAAGAAGGATTCCTAAGGGATCAGAGATATAGCAAGGTGGTGCTGAAGCAGAGACTGTTCCAGGGTTTGTTCAGACAGCATCCTAAGTTGAAGATCGCATGTTTACTGGATGAGCCCCATTTTCAGCTGTTTCAGACAAAGGCTAAAGGTACACAACAAACCAGAAGTAATCGTGCACGCACAGCATTACATTTTTAGCGCAAATTGCTTGGGACTGAGTAAGGGCCTGTAGTTAGAATAGTTAGGCTTCCTCATCTTCACAGGCCACACTACTGTTGAATTATCTACCTATACAGTAGTAAGGACTAAGACTCAGAGAATTCTATTGAGTTGTAACTCCCAGACAGGAGCTTCTGAGGAATTCTAGAAACAACATTTTATACATTGTCACATTTCTTTGGCTTGCAAGCTGACCTACTATTATATTTACTTAATTGTACTTGGGGGGAATAGGGGTATGTTGATAAGTTTGTAAGCTCTTGTATTATACCGCCGGTGCCCCTATCACACTCACTGAATTGTTCCAGTGACTAGGGTGATAAAAAGGTAACAAGTGGCTGGTTAGTTGCAGCCTGCAGATAGGTAAAAGCTTGGAGTTTATTGGAGGCACACATTGGAGGGCACCGCGCTGTACAACACCAGGGCCTCAGCTTCCTGGCTGAGTGTATGTAAATAGTTGGGAGTGTTTTTTTGGTAAAGAGGTGTTACTACATAAAGTAAAATCTTGTTTTTACTAAATTGATTTGGAGTCGCTTCCTTTGTTCGTGACTTCGCTGTATCCTGGGGAGCCCACCCCGGTACACGGTTTTCACTTGATTTGTAGACAGGCTGTCAAACACACAGGCAAGGCTAAGATTAACTGTTAGAGGGGCGGAGAGAAACAAAGGTGCAGGAGATGGGTGTGGCTCAAAATTCAATTACAGACCAAGAGGTACTAGGACAGTGTTCAGATAGAGCAACAAGAACCCTATGCAAGGAATCAAACTGAACACGCCTCCTACGCCGCAGCGTGCGAGTGGAGGGTGGCGCAGAGACCCGAACAGGCAGAGACGTTACAACATCTGAAGCCTAGAGAAGATAGAGCGAGGGGCCCGAATTAGCAGGACTTGAAATAAGTATAAGAAACGGGATGACATCCATTTTCAGCACGTTAATGCGGCCGAACCAGGAGAGACTAAGTGCACTATATTTACGGAGGTCAGATCCAGTCCTCTCCAGGAGTGGTAAGTAATTACATTTAAAGAGGCTAGCAGGGTCGGAGGTTATATGGATCCCCAGGTATTTAATGGAATGAGGTTGCCACTTGAATGGGAACTGTGAAGCTTAAAGAATCAATTTAGCCCCAAATTTTTAATTTTCACAAGAGGATAAAGGAGTTACAAGCTCCCTACAGTTTGTTAAACAATTTGTCCTGAACTCGGCAATACCCCATATGTGGTTGTAAACTGCTGTATGGGTGCCATAGCCCAGATGGAGGAAACCGGGAGGATGGGAGTAGTAGTGGCGGATGACATGCCACCAGGTAGGCCGAGTACTCTCAACCACTCTCCCGAGCTCAGCTCCTAGACACCAATGAGGGGGGCCTGCTGTGCTACCTGATGGTGGTGGTAGTAGCTATCCCCGGGGTGTTTCCAATTGGAGAGGGAACCTCTCCACTATGAGCCAGTGTGATGGTGTTTGGAAGGGTCCTAATGGTGATGCAGAAACACCTCAGGAAGGCAGTTGTGCTGTTGAAACAGGTTGAACTTTACTTCAGCAACTGAACAATAAAACCAGCAGCTTTTAAATGGGGGTTGTAGTCTCCCAGTATTCAACTTCCCAGCCTTGGTTTTGAGAGGATACCCAGGTATGTTTAAGCTATACTGCCGTACTTCACTCCAACTCTAACTCCACTCCTCAGCCTCCTCCAGCAGCAGATACTGGAGGCTGTACTATAGAGTGGTCCTGACAGGGGTCTGGTTACTTTGTAGAAGGTGCCGGGATAACACATCCTGTCAATGGACTCCACTACTCCTCCTTCATATCTGCTCCCTGCTGTGTGCTCAAACAGCTGTTTGTGGCCACATGTATGACACTGTTGTACCAGGAAAACTTTTTTTTTTTTTTTTTCAACTTTCCCAGCCTCATATCAATAAATGGTTATCCTGGACAATCCCTTTAACAATCTCATAAACTGCTGTTTGGGCACAGCCGGGTACAGAAGAGAAGGAGCACTATTTTGTTTTTGGAGCACAGTTTGGTTTTTGGATATCATGCCACTTTTGCAGAGCTACTGAATTGCCAGTAAAGTAGAATCCCCATACACATGACCCCATTTCAGAAACTACACCCCTCAAGGGATTTATCAAGTTGTGTAGCAAACATTTTGAACCCTTGAGTGTTGCATTAATTTAGTTTCCAGAAATAAATGCTCAGCTGATAATGAAAAGTGAAAATTGCAATTTTTCCAGGGATTCGCCATTTCAATGCTCAATATGTCACGCCCATCTGGTGTAGCAGAGACACACTCCAAAACTGTTAAGCGATTATTCCGGGCACAACAACTTTTGGAGTGTTTGAGTCTCTGACACAGGCTGGACACAATATATTACACACTGAAATGACGTATTCCTGGAAAAATTGCCATTTTCACCTTTCACCATCACCTACACATTCATGTCTGGAAAATAAATTAATGCAAGACTTGGGGTTAATAATGTTCACTATACCCCAGGATAAATTCCTTCAGGGGTATAGTTTCCAAAATGAGGTCACGTGTCAGGGGATTCCATTTTACTGGCTTTTCATGAGCTCTGCAAAAGTGTCATGACGTCCAAAAAACAAACTGTGTAAATCTGTGCTCCAAAAACCAAATAGCGCTCCTTCCCTTCTGTGCCCGGCTGTGGCCAAACAAAGTTTATGCGCACATATGACACTAAGTACGTTATCCTGGGCACAACAGTGTCATACATGTGGGCATAAACTGCAGTTTGTGCACACAGCATGCCGCAGATGTGAATGAGCGCTATGTGGCTTTTGGAGCGCAGATTTAGATGTTTGGGAGCAGTAAAGTAGAATCTCATAGGGAGTGACCCCATTTTGAAAACTGCACTCTTCAAAGAATTTATCAAGGGGTGTAGTGAGTATTAGTTTTCCCAAAAGTGAATGCACAACGGATGGTGAAAAGTGAATATGTAAGCTGTGCAGAGTACATTGGGTACACCAAATTCCCTACTATTTTCCCAGTTTCTCCTATGATTGGGGGTCACTTCTGGTGTCTTTTCCCTCATAAGCTCTAAATCTGGGGTGTACCCTGTGTGACAATTGGGGGTAGTTTAGCATCAAAGGTGGCAGTTTCCTGGACTTCACAGAGGTGTTGGTGGTACTGGGTGCCAAATAAACAGCATATCAGGTAGTGGCAATCCAAATAAATGGCTTTATTCAGCTTGTAAGTGATAACAGGAACAAAACAAAAAACAACCTAGCCCATACACAGGGCAATACCTCACTTCTTGAACCCTGACTCACTTCTGAGAGCAAGCTTTACTGAGGTCTGGCTCACACTGAGCTTAACTAAGTCCGTTGTGGAACCCAGCTCTCTTGGGATAGACCGCCTGTCTGTCTCTAACTGGTCCACAGTTACATGCTCCCTGCAGGTCACCAGCAGCACTCCTCTGCTGTGTGCACTCACTCTGGAGTGACACACCCCACCTATGGGTGTGGTTGAGGACCTTTTTAACCCTAGTTTTGGGTCGCTCACCAGCGCCCTCTAGGTTCACACTCTCACATTCCCTCCCCCTCAGCTCACCACCCATGGGGTGAGCGACAATGGGACAAGACATACAATGTTGACGTCCCTTTTCAATCATGTATGCTTGTCCAGTGTCTCTCCAGATGTCCCCATCTGGTGGTCCCAACCTCCAAGTTCCGGCCAGTCGAGTTTTCCAGTTTCTCAGCACTTTAAATGCTACGCCAAGATCCTGGCCATTCTTTGCAAAAGCAAGTTCTACTTCATCACCTTCAAAATTCGGCATACAGGGGATCACCTCATTTTCATCATATTTCTCGCCATAGTCTTCAGCCACCCCATTGCATGACTTTGATCCCTTTAGTGAATAGCCGTAAGAATTTTCATCTTCACCTAACATGAATCCACAGGAGCTCAGAGACCAACTAACACGTACTTCATGCACATCAATGTCTTTAGAGTATAAATGTTTCACGGGTACCTTTTCTGTAACCTTCATCTCAAAGCAAACTTTGCCATTCGAGACACCATATGAGGCTCTTCCACCTGCCCACAGGAAGGCAAAACTCTCCATGGTGAGAGAAGTGGCACTCAGACGATCCTGTGAAATTTTGAAGTGAAGATCACAATTATAAGTGTCAAGAAGAACATTAGTTTCATCCAGTTTTTCATCTTCCTCTTCCACTGGTGGCTGTGGGGACTTAGACCTGTTGTATTTATTTTCTTCAATACACTCGAAGTAGCCACAGCCATGATCTTCACGTGGTCTTTTCACACCACGTTTCTTATCCTTTTGATCTTTGCCATCATCATCACTGGACAGGTCACTCATGTCTATCTGACTTAATGGCTCTGCTTTCTCTGCCTCTATGCTGGCAGCTTTCTCTATAATTCTAACGCCTTCTGTAGCGCACAAATCTCTGATTCCAGCTCCAGAACTTTCTTCATTGCCACATTTTTCTGCACAGCCTCCATCTCAGTTTTTACTATTGCAACTTGCAGATCTTCCTCCTGTTTGTCCACTTGCAGTTTTAGTTGAGCAGCAAGCATTTTTAGATCTACAATCTGAGCAGATAAATTACACATGTTTTCCTCAAACTGAATCCTCATGTCTTCTATCTGGAGGTCCAATTCTCCCTTGACCTTTTCCAGCTTGTCATAAGCATTGGCTTTGTCCTCATACAATATCTGCACAGATTCCAGGTTTTTCTCAACTTCTTTGTGACTCTCCTGTAAGGTTTGTAAATTCTGAGCATGGACAGATGATATCTCCATCAATTCTTTGTCTTTATTTTGCACCAAAACAGACAATTTCTCATTATCTTCACAAGATCCTGACAGCGCCCTCTCCAGGCTACATATTCTAGCTTTGAGTTCCATTTCTCTTTGTTCCAGAACTCCAGCTCTGCTCTGCCATTCCTTCACTTCTTGATTTAGTTGAACCTGCTTTAGTTCATGCAAGTTTTGCTCTGACTGCAATGTCTGCACCACAGATTCTAAATCACTCTCTCGGTCAGACACATACTTCCTCAGCTCTGCAACTTCATTTTCTTTATTAGTTTAATGCAGCCGAAAGTTTTTCACACTTCCTGATTTGGTCATCCAAACATTCTGACTGACACTGCAAGAATTCACTTCTCTCACGTTTAGCAGTTTCAAGGTCATCTCTTAATTTTTCAACGACACTCTCTTTGGCAACGGCGTCTGCTGCTCCTTTAAAACCTGCAATTGCTTCTCAAGCACTTGCTTTTGTTCCACACTCTGTAGAACTTTATTAGATAGAGCGCATTTCATTTCTGCAAACTCCTTCTTAATGACACAGTCTATGCCAGGCAAACCCAGCACTACATTTTCACAATGACTAAGATATGAACTCTTCATAGAGTCAAGCTCTTTCTTTAACTTAAGGTTCTCTTTTTCTGATACCTCAAGTTGCCATTTCCAATCAGATATTTCATCCTCATAAATGAACCTGATGGTTTTAATCTCATCTTGAAGCTGCTGCACCATAATATTTTCATTTGTGGCGCTTTCATGCACTCCAGTATGTTCCAAGTTTTGTGTCTCTCTGTCTTGAGACTGCTGCACTAACACACCTGTGCAAGCTTTTCTGCTTTCTTACAAACTGAAATTTTCTTTTTCTTGCCCATGGTTTAATAACAAGAGTACATAATATTCACCAGAAACCTCGGGTTCAACCGGCAGCAACTTTTTACTATCTTCTGCAGTCACATGTATTCACACAGTTAACATATGTGGCACTACAATAACCAGCATTTTCTTCTGTCTTCCACAGAAAACACCAACATGGCACCATAGCCTTTCACATAGACTGTTTGCAATATCCAGGTCTACGCACATTGCTTACTTTCATGTCATCAGCAAGCGCTGTACAGACTTCTGTGCCACAGTATACACAAAGTCCATTCCCTGGATTCCTCTTCCAGAGTTTTACTTTCACCAGTTATACACACAATTTGCTATTTTGCAGTTCCAATCACCCCTCCTGGGTTTCTCACTTGAAATCACAGACTTCTTTTTCCAACTGTAGGCCACAATGCACATTCAGCAGTTACCAAACACTTGTCTTCCAGGACTTGCGTGGATCTCTTTTTGCCTGCATCCGAAGCACCATATGTGACAATTGGGGTAGTTTAGCATCAAAGGTAGCAGCTTCCTGGACTTACAGAGGTGTTGGTAGTACTGGGTGCCAAATAAACAGCATATCAGGTAGTGGCAATCCAAAATAAATGGCTTTATTCAGCTTGTAAGTGATAACAGGAAAAAAACAAAACAAAAAAAAACAGCCTAGCCCACACACAGGGCAATACCTCACTACTTGAACCCTGACTCTGAGGGCAAGCTTTACTGAGGTCTGGCTCACACTGAGCTTAACTAAGTCCGTTGTGGAACCCAGTTCTCTTGGGATAGACCGCATGTCTGTCTCTAACTGGTCCACAGTTACATGCTCCCTGCAGGTCACTAGCAGCACTCCTCTGCTGTGTGCATTCCCTCTGGAGTGACGACGCGCCCCACCTATGGGTGTGGTTGAGGACCTTTTTACCCCTGGTTTTGGGTCGCTCACCAGCGCCCTCTAGGTTCACACTCTCACACCTGATATACACTAGCACAGTTTATACATTACCTTCTTGTCGATTTGGGGGTTTTTTTTGTCTTCACATTGTGCAACCTATATTTCTTTTAATTTTCTAGTAATGTAGGCATATGAGGGCTTTTTTTGTGGGATGAAATGCATTTTGTAATGACACCTTTTTGGGGTGCCTATAACTTATTGACTAAATTTTATTAACTCTTTCCTGGTGGATATAAAAATATAACTTCGATTACGGTGTGAACAAGAGGCAAGCCGGTGACTGCATTTGTTAGGCGAGAGAGCACGACAACGGGCACATACCTTTACAGTACACTCTCCCTTATGCCTCCACTGAAGGTCTTCCCCCTCAGAGTCATCAGAATCAAGATCTTTCCACTCAGAGTTCGTGACATCTTCTAAATCTGACTCACTGCAGCTGAACAGACTTGAAGTACAAGCTTGATCCTCTCTCCTATGACACTCTTCATAGGATAGGTAAACTGGGCAGGTCAGGGACTGGCAAATCAGACAAGGCACAGGCAGGTTTGGAACCAACAGAATTACTCTGAGAAACAGGAGCATAGGCTGGTACAAGATCAAGATCCTCCTTAAATGCTTCTTCATAATTATAAAGGAATGTGTAAGGGGTACAAGTTCGATAGTGGCAAAACCCCTTCACCCCCTTTAAAACAATATTGACTTGTGCATTCCAATGCCATTACTGGTGCTCTGCTGCCATCTAGGGGCAAGACCTGGCATCAATTTTTGACCTTAAAGGGGTATTCCCATGAGCATATCTATATTTGTACATAATTAAAAGTTAAACATTTTTGCAAATATAATTAGTTAAAAGTTCTGCATAGTTTTAAAGATTTTCTCTAACTTAGTGGTGACAGTCTGTTGTGTTGATCGGTTGCCAATGGATACGATCACGAATGCAGAAACTTTCTATGGTCTGAGACTTGTCAGGAACCCAGCCATGACTTTATTATTGTAGCTGGGTTATCAGGAAGGGACACTACATGTATCAGAACATATCACGGCCACAATAAGCAAATCATGGCTGATTTTATGACCTTAGAAATGTCCTGCATTCATGGTCGTATCCACTGGCAACCGATCAAGACAACAGACTGTGACCACAAGATATTTAGAGAAAATCTTTAAAACTGCAAAATGTTTAATTACTTATATTTGCAAACATTTTTAACTTTTAATTATCTACAAATTTAAAAATGGTTATGTTTGTGGGAATACCCCTTTAATTGTAGGAGAATTCTGGATGCTGTCACTTCCTGGAAGGAACAGAGGGTTATGGGTGAGAAACAGGGAAGGATTGAAGAGAGGGCTCTGAGAATAAGGGTGCATAAAGTCCTGCAAGGCTACAAATCAGGTTGATACAGTTGATCATCTGCTTTGAGAAGAGAAGCCTTCTATAAGTGCAGACTACACACAAAGACTTTATCCAGAGCAGGCCACATGTGGGCCTAATGTTATGCTATACACCTGAAACATCATCACTGCAGGAGATACATTCTCTGCCCAGGAAGACCCAGAGGGAAACCATAAAGTTAAGTGTTGTATTACTTGTAAGAGGACTATAAATACATATACATTGTGCACTGACTGATAACTAGGAGTGCCTTGGTGCCTAGAAAGAGACTGTCACCGTTAATAACTGTTTGAGCTACCAGTTTGCCTGAGTTCCTGTTAATAAAAAGGCTGTATCTGTACTGAACCACTTGCTGAAGAAGTTCTTGAGTAAAATATCCAGTTCTATCATACTCCATTGTGGTCTCTCTCTCTCTTTCTCAAGGTAACCCTATCAAACTAGTTTCTTCAGGAACTGAACTTTTGGGACGCAAGTGAGACAACTTGACCAGAGGAAGACTTAGCATACTGAGGGGGTACATAAGGCAGAGATGCAGGATGGGCTTTAGTGAGGTACTGTAGCTCGACTGACACTGTGGACCCTACTGAAGAATCTGTCCAGAGTCCCAACAATAAGTGGGAAGTGCATAGCCAGGGCAACCCCAAGAACAGAGGGTAAATAGAATCAGCCAGGACGTAGAGCAAGACCTTCTCCAGATGTGAGGCCTCCACTGGGAGCTCCAGGGGTGCTGTGACAAAACAGATTGGGTCAGGAAAGGGTCATCCATTGATAGAGATCACCAGCAGAGGTTTCTTCAGGAGCCTATTACTCCAACTGTCTCAAGCTGTTGGGATCACACTTTCCTAGAACAGTTACGGACATAATGTTCTTTGCCATCACAATACAGACAGATATTGGCAGTGCGTCTGTGTAAGCACTCAGCAACAGATAGTTTAACCCAGTACACTTGCATGGGCTCTTCAGAAGTAGCTAGAACTGAGACTAATGTCGGATTTGGAGGCAACAGTGACATCCGTGGCGTTCTCCTTTCACTAGAGGTCTCTTTAAGGTATTCTCTGAAACGCTGATCAATATGAGTAGCCAGGGAGATGAAGGCATCAAGGGTGGTAGACAGTTTCTTCTAGCAAGCTTTAATCCGACCAGAGAGGCTGCTATCTGGGCCTCATTATCCCAGGCAAGTTTAGATGCCAGGGTGCGGAACTGTATGGCATACTGACCAGACAGACATATTTCCCTGATGCAGGTGGAGCAGAGCAGAGGAAGTAATGTGCCCAGGCTCTCCAAAAACAACATGGAAGGTACTAAGAAAAACTTGCAGATTTGTGGTAATTGAATCCTCTTTTTTCCCCAAAATGGTTAACCCAGTTCAAAGCCTCTCCAGACAGCAGAGATATTATGAAAGCTGAGATATTATGAAAGCTAACTTAGCACTATCAGATGGAAACAGGAGTGCATGCAGATCCAAAAGGATGGTGCACTGATTCAGGAATCCTAGCATTCCCTCAGGTGAACTTGTTATGCCTTATGGGTAAAACCAGGTGCTAAACAGAAGGGAACACACAGCTGTAAGGAGTGTCAGAAACCTCATGGGGTAAAATGGAGGCAAGCAGGTGACTGCGTTTGTTAGAAGAGAGAGCACGACAATGTGTACAGACTGTTACAATTCCATAGACAATAATACGGAGGACCCTCATTGCAGCCAAAACAGCTCCTTTTCTAGGAAGGCTTTCTGGAAAATTTTGGAATGTGTCTGAGGGAATTTCTGCCCATTCATTCATATGAGCTCACAATCTCCATTCTAGTTAGCTCCAAAGGTTTGATGGGGTTGAAGTTTGTGTGGGCCAGTCAAGTCCTTCCACATGAAACTCACCATTGCTTTACAGACCTTGCTTTGCATACTGGGCACATTCATGAAAAGTGCTGTCCCAAACTGTTCCCACAAAGTTGAAAGAGTACAGCTGTCCAAAATGTCTTGATATGCTTAATCATTAAGATTTCCTTAGGACAACTATTAAAAAACAATACCATATCATTATCCCTCCTCCATCAAACTTTACAGTTGGCACAATGCAGTTCAGGCAGTTAATGTTGTCCTGGTATCTGGCAAACTTAAACTCATCCATCAGAGTAACAGATAGAGAAGTGTGATTCATCTCTATACAGAACACATTTCCACTGCAGCAGAGTTCAGTGGCGGTATGCTTTACACAACTCCACACAACATTTAACATTGTGCTTGGTGATGTAAAGCTTGCATGCAGCTGCTCAATCATGAAACCCCATGACATGAAGCTTCCAGTGCACATTTATGAGGTATTTATAATGCCGGAAGGGAATATGGAACCCTGCAGTGAATCTGTGGAGCGTTGGCAACTTTTAAAGCACTCAGTGACCCCACAGTATAACTTTATGTGGCCTTTATGCAGGGGCGCACCGCTAATGAGGCGAAGTGAGGCTGCCGCTTCAGGCGGCACTATCCGGGGGGCAGCAATTTTTACTATTTATTTAATGTAAACCAGCCCAGGACAGGCTGCTTAAAAAAAAAAACGGCCTGTCCTGGGCTGGTTTACGAGACCTCTGCATGTCAGTGCAGGCGGCGATACAATGACGTCATTGTGCCTCCTACGCTGAAACACGGACGTCGCGGACAACAAGAGGAGGCGGTAGCTCCATCAAGGGATTGCAGGCAGGTGCAGATAAGTTTTTTTTTTTTTATATATATATATATATATATATATATATATATGAATAGACCCGTAACCTGCTAGAGTATCCCCAGCAGGTAACGGCCTATTTATTTACCTACCCCGCGTCTGCTCGTGGCCGCCTCCGCTTCCCCTTCTGCTATGGGACGCAGAAGGGGAAGTGGATGCCGCTGTGAGCAGCCGCGGCGGGCATCGGCTTTTCAGACCCCAGAGTATAATAATTGGAGACCCAGGGAAGGTGATAAACATAAAAACCATTGTTACTCACCTCCTGCGATCCGATGTTACTCCCAGCAGGCTTGGGCCCTCTGGTGACGTCATCAGGTGGCGTCGCCGGCCTGATCACGTGATGTGAGTGTGCGCAATTAAACAGGGTCGAAAGTTTCAGGGAGTGCACCGGTGTCCAGGATAGGTAAGTAACACTGGTTTTTATGTTTGTCACCACCCCTGGGTCTCCAATCATTATACTCTGGGGTCTGAAAAGACCCCATAGTATAATAATAGTTCATGGGTGGGCCACTATGGGGCATATTACCGTGTGTAGGGGCCACTATGAAGCATAATACCGAGTGCAGGGGCCACTATGGAGCATAATACCGAGTGCAGGGGCCACTATAGAGCATAATACCGTGTGCAGGGGCCATTATGGAGCATAATACTGTGTGCAGAGGCCACTATGGAGCATAATACTGTGTGCAGGAGCCACTATGGAGCATAATACCGTGTGCAGGGGCCAATATGGGGCATAATACCTTGTGCAGGGGCCAATATGGAGCATAATACTGTGTGCAGGGGCCAATATGGGGCATAATACCATGTGCAGGGGCCACTAGGGAGCATAACACTGTGAGCAGGGGTTGCTGTGGAACATAATACCATGTGCAGTGGCCACTGAGGGGCATAATATCGTGTGCAGGGGTCACTATGGAGCATAATACAGTGTGCAGGGGCCACTATGGAGCATAATACCGTGTGCAGGGGCCACTACGAGGCATAATACAGTGTGCAGGGGCCACTGCGGGCCGTAATACTGTGTGCAGGGGCTGCTGTGGAACATTATAGTGTGTGTAAATGGCGCGCTATAAACAGGCGTATGTTTATATCATACGCTGCCTGTTTATAGTGACCATGTCATGTAATTACAGCCTTGTCACATGGACGTGTATAGGACGAGGTTGTAGTTACATGACATGGCCTCTATGAGATGAATGACACTATGTAAACAGAGAAGCGGTCATGGCGCTTACACAAGTACCATTCAAACAGCTGATCAGTAGGGGTCCTGGGTTTTTGAGCCCCACTGATTAGTTTATTAATGACCTGGAAAACCTTTTAATTAGTTAACACCTGGGGCATTATTAATAAGGGGCACTATTTATACAGGGTACACACGGACATTATTAATATAAAGATGCACTTGGGAGTTATTCATTATGGGGGGTTATATCATATATTTTATTGGGGTAGCAGCAGGATGGGTGTGCAGGTGAGGACAATGTGGGTCGGGTGCCTGGAAATGTGAGGAGCCAAAGATGTCTGTGTTGTAAACTTTACAGAGACAAGTCACAGCTGGAAGAAGTGGTCATGGCGGTCCAAAGGGAAGAGAAGGGAAATGTGAAGGATTAGTCAGAGACGTCACCTGTAAGTCACAAAATGTTACTGCACTGTATTCACCTAAATGATAGAGGATAAATACCTGATGGGGGTCTGTCTGCTGAGACCCCCACTGAGCCTGAGAATTGGGTTTTTTCCCCCCACTGGGTGGGAATTCAGCCTTACCACAGCCATATATAGGCGTGTCACTTGGTGGATGGACGAACCCGCGTGGCTCTCATTCACTTCAATGGGAGTGCCAAAGATACTTGAAGTCCAGTACTCAGCTATCTGCGGCGCTCCTATTATAGAGAATGGGGGCCACGTGGGCTCATTCATCCACCAAGCAGAAGATGTGTGAAGTTACTTTCATTGTTAATTCCGTGTTGTTGATCTGATACTGAATTCAGCGCGCTGTCGGCTTTCTAGCGGTATGTAAAACAGCATATACATGAGGATGTGAAAGGTCCTCCTTAAAAACTGTTTTATAACTCTGTGTACATTGTGCGACGATAACAGTGTGTGAAGCTAATAGCATGGAAACTCAATTTTTTTTTTTTGGGGGGGGGCGTCTTTCTATAGTCAGCCTCAGGCAGCAAAGGGGCTAGGTTCACCACTGGGGTCAGCAGGGGCCCTGGATCTTGGAACTTCACTGATCTCTTATTGATGAGTGATCCTGAGGACATGTCATCAATACAAAGAAACTGGAATACCAGTCTAACCCCTTCCAGCCGCAGGCATTTTTCAATTTTGACTCCCCACCTTCCAAACCCCATAACCTTTTCATTTTTCCGTTCACAGAGCCATTTTAGGGCTTAATGTTTGCGGGACAAATTGTTCTTCATAATGGTACCATTTAATATTTTGTATAATGTATTGGGAAGCTGGAAAAAAAAAATCAGAATGGGGTGAAAGTGGAGAAAAAGTGCATTTGTGCGACTTTCTTACGAGCTTCGTTTTTACGGTGTTCACTGTGCAGCCAAAATGACTTATCACCTGCATTCTATGCATTCTATATTATATGTTTCAGTACAATTGCAGTGATACCAAATTTATATAGTTTTATTTACATTTTAACCTCTTAACAAAATCCAAAACTTTGCAAAAAAAAATTTTTTGTTAGTTGCCATATTCTGACACCCATAACTTTTTATATTTTCGTGAATGGGGATGCATAGAGCATCTTTTTTTTGAGGGCCCAGATGTACTTTTCAGTTATACCATTTTGGGGAATGTCTATTGCTTTGATTGCTTTTTATTAAAATTTTTATAAGAGGCGAAACTGTGATGGTGTAATGGTGGTTCGGCACTTATATTATTAAAATATATAAATATTTTTCGGACACAGGAATATCTAATGTATATGTGTGTTCACAGCCATTTTTTTACCTTTATATGGGGAGTGATTTGAATTTTTAATTTTTAAAACATTTTTTTTTCTTTTATACTGTATTTATTAGATCCCTAGGGTTCTTAAACCCTGGGGTGTCTAATCAATAATGCAATGCATTGCAAAATACCAGATCTTCTATTACAGGCTGCACAGAGCAGCCTGGAATAGATGTATATGCCAGACAAGCCTGGGAGCCTTCAATAGGCTCCTGGCTGTCATAGCAATGGATCCCCAGGCCCAGATCTTGTTCTAGGCGCCAGCAATCCTCCCCTAAATGGTGGCAATCAGTGCGGGCACTGATTGCGGGCATTAGTGCCAGGTCTTTGCTATATAATACAGCACCCAGCTTCTATATTTAAATACCTGACATCTGCCATAATAGTACGGCATGTGTCGGGAAGAGGTTATCCACCTTTTAAAAATTGCTATAGGCCATCAATTTTAGATCAGTTGGGGTCCGACTGTTAGGATCATCTGTTTCCCAGAGCAGCATTGTTCACTTATCATATTCTTGATGACAGCAGTTATGGGTATCATAGCTGTATCCCTTTCAAGTCTATGGGATACTGCTGCAGTACCCATAACCGTGGCTCTCAAGAGTACTATGCAGGAAGGGGGTAGGGGGTCCTAGTCAAAGTTTGTACCGGGACCCACAAGACTTTAGTAACACGACTGGTAGGATTCCGACAGGTTTAAGGAGAAAAACCTTCTCACCTTCCAGTTTGACTTGTTGGCATAAAAGTCTACCTCCTGAAGGCCAAACACCTTGATAATTCTGAAGAAAATCTCCTAACTCAAGAAACACTCCCTCTTCCTCAGATAATGACTCTGGAAGTCCGCTTTGGTAGACCTCAGTTCCTTCAGATGGGGGAGCTTGAACAAAGATCCTTTGGCCAAACTCCCTGAAACAGAAAGTCTCCCAGGTGGGTTCCCCACCTCAATAGACTGGCATCCATCATGATTACTAAGGGGCTGCAGATCTCCTGAGTTAGAGCATATCTAACTAGTCATCAGAATAGAGAGTTTAGGGAGCTTTCTTGTTCTGCTCTCAAACCACCAGAATCTCCCAGTGTAGGCTCCAAGAGTGTCCCAGGGCCCATAGGACAGCAGGAATGCTGAAAGTGAGGGACTCCAAAACATAGCTGTTCTGATAGATGGAAATGGGTCCCAAATCAGACTCCTAACCTGGTCCTGTACTTTCAGGATTTTTTTCATCCAGAAGAAAACATTTCTACAGAACTGAATGTAGAGAGATTCTTACCAAAGTATGGATTCTGAAGGCAGACTATCCAACCCAATTTTTTTTTTAGAATCATTAAAACTTGTTCTGTTTTGGCTCTGCAATTAACTTGATAAAGCCCTACGTTCAGAAAATTCTCTAGGTAAGGTATAGAGAGAATAACCCGTTCTGTGACATAGGCCGCCATCTCTACCACAACCTTTATAAACACCCACAAAGACAGCAACATGCCGAAGATGAGAACCTGATATTGGAAATGACAAAGGTTGCCCCTAAAATATATTGTCACTCTCAGGAATAAATGATCCTCCCATGGTAATAGGTGTTCTTTAAATCAATCACCACCATCAAACAGCAGTTCTACTACTGTTTGGTTTCTTGACTAAGAATAGATGGAAGTAGAACCCTCTGCCTTCTTCTCTGGAGACTGGAATCTGAACTTACTAACTCTAACATCCCCTCTTGTAGGGCTGAGAGATGTCACTGATGACTGGGTTTTTGAAACCACAAATTTGAGAGGAAAAGAATTCAAGATTTAACCCCTTCACACATTCTCACGTTCATGTACGTGGGAGAATGTGGTTAGTTACCACATCCCCACGTACAGGTACATGACGGTGATTTAGCGGGCTCAGAAGCAGAGCCCCTGCGATCACCGTGGGAGCCCAGCTGTATCTGAAAGCCAGGCTCCAGCTGCAATAGCTGGGACCGGTGATAACACCGATCCCCGCTGTTTAACCCTTAAGATGTCGTGGTCAATAGCGACCTCGGCATCTTAAGTGTTTGTTAGCGGCACTGAATGCCGTGGACGGCATCGGGAGTGGGTGTTAGCTGTAACTGATAGCTTAACTCCCTGCTCCTTAACCTCCAATAGGAGCTGAGCGCCGATCGGGGTTTTTAACCGCCATGACAGATGTCCCCCTGGGCACCCCCGCGGTGAGATCTGGGTGTGCCCATATGTAACTTCTGCAGCCTGAGGTCTGGCAAGTGACACCAGGCTTCCTGGAGCCCCCAGTACCTGGTTGATCCTGCCGGGACCTCTGGAAATCAGCCTATGCGTCTATATAGACTGACCTCCTCTATAGACTGCAATACATGTGTATTGCAGTCTATAGTGCTGAATCAGCGATCAGAGCATCGCTGGTTCAGGTGTCCTAGTGGGACATATAAAAAAGTAACAAAAAAAAAAAGAAGTAAAGTGTACGAAAAAAATTTATTAATTAATTAATAAAGCAAGGAAATTATTTTTCACCATCTCGCCTAAAAAAAAAAAAAAAAAATGCTATAAAAAGTGATCAAAAAGTCTTATGTACCGCAAAACAGTACCAATGAAAAAGCACAGATCGTCCCGCAAAAAATAAGCCCTCAACCAACTCTGTCAACCGAAAAAAAAAAAATTGCTACACATCTCAGAAAATGGAGATGCAAGAATAATTGATTTTTTTCTCCAAATGGGTTTTTGTTCTGCAAAACTAGTAACGCATAAAAAAATCAATATAAATGAGGTATTGCCGTAATTGTACCGCCCCGCAGAATAAAGGTAACATGTTACTTATGTTGTACGCTGCGTGGAAAAAAAAAATTAAAAGGTAAAAAGCATTACCAGAATTGATGGGTTTTATTTTAATCTAACAAGAAAGAGTTAATAAAATTTATTCTATAAGTTATAGGCACCCAAAAATGGTGTCATTACAAAATGCATCTCATACCGCAAACAACAAGCCCTCATACGGCTACATCACCAGAAAAATAAAAAAATTATAGCTTGTAAAATGTGAAGACAAAAACCCCAAAAATTGCCAAATCATTAAAACAAAACTGGCTGCAGCATGAAGGGAACGTATATGCTGTGCGAGCGTATATCAGGGTCACCCCAAATTTAGAGCTTACAAGAGAAAATAAACCAGAAGTGACCCCTAGAGTGACCCCCTCCAATCATAGGAGCTACTGGGGATATAGTATTTGAATTTGGTGTTCCCAATGTACTCCACACAGCATATTAACTCTTCACTCTCCGCTGTACATTCATGTCTGGGATACTAAACCGCACTACACCCCTTGCTAAATTCTAAATATACACTTCAAAAGCCACATAGAACTGATCTGCGCCCTGCTGCGTGCCCAAACTGCAGTTTATGCCCACATGAATGATACTGGTGAACGCAGGATAACGTACTTAATGTCATATGTGGATATAAACTGCTGTTTGGGCACAGAAGGGAAGGAGCGCTATTTTGGTTTTTGGAGCACAAATTTAAACTGTTTGTTTTTTAGACGCCATGACACTTTTGCAGAGTTCCTGAAACACCAGTAAAGTGGAATCCCCTGACATGTGACCCCATTTTGTAAACTACACCCCTGAAGGAATTTATACAGGGGTCCAATGAACATTTTTAATCTTCAAGTGTTGCATTAATTAACTTTCCAAAAATGAATACGCAGCTGATGGTGATAGGAGAAAATGACAATTTTTCCAGGAATACGTCATTTCAGTGTGTAATATGTTGAGCCCAGCTTATATCAGAGACGAATGCTCCAAAAGCTGTTTTGCCCGGGATACCCGCTTAACAGTTTTTGGAGTGTGTGTCTCTACTGACTTAAGCTAGGTACAACATATCGGGCATTGATATATGGCGTATCTATGGAAAAATTGCAATTATCAGCTGCGCATTCATTTCTGGAAGTTAAATTAAAGCAACATTCAAGGGTTAAAAATGCTTGCTACCCCACTTGATAAATCCCTTGGATGGTGTAGTTTCCAAAGTGGGGTCATGTGTCTGCGGGTTCTACTTTACTGCCAATTCAGGGGCTCTGGAAAAGTGGCATGACGTCCAAAAACCAAACTGTGCGCCAAAAACCAAAAAAGCGCTCCTTCCCTTCTGTGTCCAAACAGCAGTTTATACCCACACATGACATTATGTACGTTATCCTGGGTACAACAATGTCATACATGTGGGCATAAACTGCCGTTTGGGCACACAGGAGGGCGCAGATGTCAAGGAGCGCTATGTGTTTTAGACTGCTGATTTAGATGTTGGTTTTTGGACACCATGTGACATTTGTAGAGACTCTAAAAATACCCCTACAAAATGGGGTCACTTCTTGGGGAATTCCAATTTACTGGCACCTTCAGGGCTCTGCAAAAACAACATGGCGTCCAGAAACTCTCTCTAAATCTGTACTCCAAAAGCTAAAAAGCCCCCCCCCAGTACAAGTCTATGAACGAGAACTGTCAGGGAGGGCGTTCCTCACAGCGCAGCTAGACTGTCAGGAACACCTTTCTGACAGTAAACCGTGAAACTTACACCGCCGGTATCTCCAGCCGTGGGGCATATACTGGGAAAGCCGGCAGTGCGCTGGTAAAAATTCACCAGTTTTACATCGAAGTAAAAGTTCCAGTGGCCTAAGAATATAGCTGCATCCAGATATATAGTGTGTTTTCACCATAAGGCTGCTGCCATACGGTGCTCCTGGACACATACTGTACATTTACCACTAATTGTGGGATGCACATGTACTTTCATTGCTTCTAATCAGAAAGTACAGGTGCGTCCAAAGAAATAGCAGTAAACGCATGTGTCCTAAAGCATGAGGTAGCAGCACTTCTGTGTTATGGTTTGTGGTATATGACTTTAGTTTAGGGGTCATCAGACTTACAATTATTGCGCGGCACTCCGGGTACCTCATCTTTGATTTTTTTATTAAAATCGGCACGCCGAACAAAAAAGGTTGCCTACCCATGATCTAGTCTCTTGGGACCTTATAGTTCAATTGCTCTTCTATCCCCTGAACCAGTAGAGGAAACTTTGCCCTGCATAAGACACACTCTTTGCTCTTGATCTTAGTCTCCGCTTTTTTTTAGGTTTTCCTAATAAAACACACAGAAATGTGAACCATTTACAAAATACAAGAGAAAACAAGACTCACAGAATCACACCCGGTCTGACACCATCTATCTGAGAGTACAGAGTCTAAACAGAGTATAAGACACCAAAACTAACAACACATATCATTCCGGAACAGTGCGGGCTAGAGAAAAAAATTTCAAATGTGCCATAATCAGTGAAGCATCAACTAAATAATGCAAACAGTTGGACTTGACAGAGGTGGTAAAAGGTGCTCTTTAAAAAAAAAGTTTATTCACGACAACCCCTTTAAGGCCTCCGATGCCTTGGTCAAAGATGAATGATGCACCACTTTGTCGTTGATCGCCGACCCTGTAACAAGATCTGGCGCTGGCAATCCGTTGCCATGACAGCCAAGGTCCTATTGAAGGCTCCCAGGCTTGCCTGGCAATATATTCTATTACAGGCTGCTCTATGCAGCCTGTAATAGAACTGAAAATCACAGGAAGTGAAAAGGGCACCCAAAATCATAGGAATCACAGAGTAAATAGGTCCCTATCTATACGAAAGTATAAAACATAACTTTTATTCTCATACCACATCTAATAGGAGAACATCCAAATTTTGTAATAAAATATATAGTAGTAACCATTGGTATAGGCTAATAGATTAGCACAGATATGTTAGCGGCCGAGGGGTCAGATGTACTCCCACCTGGTTTTTCTTCACATCTAAATGTGGTAAGATGAGAGTAGCATATAAGGACCAAATTGGGGATACACACTGTGAGACAGAATAGATAATGTCTTGTTCTTGGGTATATATAGATATTAGCACATTTTAGATGTGAAGAAGTTGGGAATACATTTGACCCCTTGGCCGCTAACACATCATTGCTAATCTATTAGCCTGATGGTTACTACTAGATATTTTACTTCACACTTGGGACGTTACCCTTTTAGATGTGGTATTACAATAAAAGTTATGTTTTATACTGTGATATAGATAGGTGTTATGAATGTAGATGCAAGGCCACAATAAAAGCAATAGAAGGAGATTGGCTGATAACTGCGAGCAGTAGAGACAGCTATTTAAAAGTAGCACACTTCTGCGAGCCAAGACTGATCTCCAGACGCCTTCACCACAGCTTGCCGCGAGGACAGGTGGACTTGCGCCGTATCTAGTAATCTGAATTGTCACCAGACAGAGAGGTGTGCCAATAATAAATGCACTGCTGCAGAAACCAACACAAAATCCACTTACAACATAGTGATGTGGAGACAAGAGAAGTCTTACAAGCACAGCTCAAAACCAGGAGAGAATGTAACATACAAAAACAGGAGACAAGATCAGAATCCGGGAAACAAGTCAAGGGTCACAAATCAAAACGGGCACGTCACAGCAGAATCAGGAGGCAAACAGGGAATCCAGGGAGCAAGCCAGAGGTCATTAAGTAAACAGGTATACAAAGACAAGATGGAGAGCCAAACTAAGAAGCAAACTAAATACTCGGCACTTGTGTCAGGAAGGCGGGTTCTTATATACAGTGCTGGCCAAAAGTATTGGCACCCCTGCAATTCTGTCAGATAATAGTCAATTTCTTCCAGAAAATGATTGCAATCACAAATGCTTTGGTAATAATATCTTCATTTAATTTGTCTTCAATGGAAAACCACAAAAAGAATTGTCAAAAAGCCAAATTGGATATAATTCCACACCAAACATAAAAAAGGGGGTGGGCAAAAGTATTGGCACCCTTTGAAAAATCAGGTGATGCTTCTCTAATTTGTGTAATTAACAGCACCTGTTACTTACCTGTGGCACATAACAGGTGGTGGCAATAACTAAATCACACTTGCAGCCAGCTGAAATGGATTAAAGTTGACTCAACCTCTGTCCTGTGTCCTTGTGTGTACCACATTGAGCATGGAGAAAAGAAAGAAGACCAAAGAACTGTCTGAGGACTTGAGAAGCAAAATTGTGAGGAAGCATGAGCAATCTCAAGGCTGCAAGTCCATCTCCAAAGACCTGAATGTTTCTGTGTCTACCGTGCGCAGTGTCATCAAGAAGTTTAAAGCCCATGGCACTGTGGCTAACCTCCCTAGATGTGGACGGAAAAGAAAAATTGACCAGAGATTTCAACGAAAGATTGTGCGGATGGTGGCTAAAGAACCTTGACTAACATCCAAACAAGTTCTAGCTGCCCTGCAGTCCGAGGGTACAACAGTGTCAACCCGTACTATCCGTCGGCGTCTGAATGAAAAGGGACTCTATGGTAGGATACCCAGGAAGACCCCACTTCTGACCCAGAGACATAATAAAGCCAGGCTGGAGTTTGCCAAAACTTACCTGAGAAAGCCAAAAACTTTTTGGAAGGATGTTCTCTGGTCAGATGAGACAAAAGTAGAGCTTTTTGGGAAAAGGCATCAATATAGAGTTTACAGGGGAAAAAAAGAGGCCTTCAAAGAAAAGAACATGGTCCCTACAGTCAAACATGGCGGAGGTTCCCTGATGTTTTGGGGTTGCTTTGCTGCCTCTGGCACTGGACTGCTTGACCGTGTGCATGGCATTATGAAGTCTGAAGACTACCAACAAATTTTGCAGCATAATGTAGGGCCCAGTGTGAGAAAGCTGGGTCTCCCTCAGAGGTCATGGGTCTTCCAGCAGGACAATGACCCAAAACACACTTCAAAAAGCACTAGAAAATGGTTTGAGAGAAAGCACTGGAGACTTCTAAAGTGGCCAGCAAAGAGTCCAGACCTGAATCCCATAGAACACCTGTGGAGAGATCTCAAAATGGCAGTTTGGAGAAGGCACCCTTCAAATCTCAGGGACCTGGAGAAATTTGCCAAAGAAGAATGGTCTAAAATTCCAGCAGAGCATTGTAAGAAACTCATTGATGGTTACCGGAAGCGGTTGTTCGCAGTTATTTTGTCTAAAGGTTGTGCTACCAAGTATTAAGCTGAGGGTGCCAATACTTTTGTCCGGCCCATTTTTGGAGTTTTGTGCAAAATGATCAATGATTTGACTTTGTTTTCATTCTCTTTTGTGTTTTTTCATTGCAAGCAAAATAAATCAAGATATTATTACCAAAGCAATTGTGATTGCAATCATTTTCTGGAAGAAATTGAGTATTATCTGACAGAATTGCAGGGGTGCCAATACTTTTGGCCAGCACTGTAGGCCTCCTCAGCTGATAAATGGACCAAGTCAGGAAGCCTCTGAAACTGCAAAAGCTTCCCAAGTTGGTAACGTTAAAGGTGCAGCAGCCGGATAGAGAATTCTAACTTTAGAGACCTATTTGCTCTGTGATTTTGGGTGCCCTTTTCACCTCCTGTGATTTTCTATTTAGTTTTTTTTTTTACCTGAACACGAACAGGACGGATTAGGTCAAGATGTGCACTGATATACTACATGATGACTCCAGCTTTGCTGTCCTACAGTCAGACCCTACACTACTGGGGTACACAGCAGAGATGAATTCCATACTTGATCGGACCAAGTCGGAGGACCTAATCAACAAGGAGTGGGACTACATGCACCCCTGGTGCCCCCATGTCTCCACCTTTTATTGCCTCCCTAAGGTCGACAATGGTTATGATCCCACCAAGGGCTGACCCATTGTCTCGGGCATCGACGGGATTACACAGGGAGTCAGGACATTGATAAGATCATGCGTCCGTTTGTGCTGGCCATCCTCCCCCATCGTATGTCCGGATGGATGTCCTTAGACATTTGGAGGGCATCCAGGTTCCAGTGGGGTCGGTCCTTGTGAGCCTTGATGTAGGGGCCCTGTATAGCGCCACACCCCACGACATGCATTTTTTACAGACATGGGGGACTCATCTCACCTCTCATAACAAATTAGTTTTGGATCTGATGGAGTTTGTATTAGCTCACAACTTTATGTTTGATGGCTGCTTCTTCCACCAGTGACGGGGGACCGCTATGGTTAGCGCCGCCGCACCCACTTATGCTAACATATTTTTTGGATGGTGGGAGAAGTGTCTGGTCTTTACAGAATCATTTGAGAGGTCGACGTGCCACATCCTTCTTTGCTTGAGATATATCGATTACATCCTTATAGTTTGGTCAAGCACCTCCGGCTTGTTCTATGTGTTCACTCAGGCCCTTAATCAGAATAACTTGAACTTGAGGTTCACAGCCTCCTTTGAGACCAAGTGTATCCCCCTGGATTTGTCCATTTCCATTACGGATGATGGAAACATCTCCACTGCTTTGTTCCATAAGGAAACAGCAACTAACTCGTTACTCAGATGGGAGGGTCACCACCCTCTATCCCTTAAGAAGGATATTCCCAAGGGGCAGTTCATGAGGGTGCTCAGGAACTGCTCCTCAGTTGATGAATATAACGTTCAGAGTCAACTCCTCGAAACTCGTTTTGTATCCTAGGAGTATCCCCAACCCCTATTAAAAAATTCCAGGAGTTCTGCACGCTCATGTGATCTGGGGGACTTGCTGGTACCACGTAGACGTGAGGAGCAGCGGAAACAAGTTTGCATCATTGGAACATTCGAACAGTCCTCACTTCAAGATCTGAACACACTAAAAACGTTTTGGGATATCTTCAGACAAGATCCCAACATACTTGATCTTGTGATCCCAACACCATCTATTACATATCGAAGGGAACGGTATTTAGGAGACCACCTAACACATAGCCATCTGGCCCCGATTAGTGCCTGTGCTTCATGGCTGGGGATTAATCGACCCACTGGTACATTTAGCTGTGGGGCATGTAGGGCGTGTGGATTCATTTTGAAAGGGAAGGAGGTCACTGCATATGCGACAGTCTTGACGTTACAAATTAGAGATTTCAAAAATTGTCGCACTGAAGGCATTGTGTATGTTGCCCACTGGATCTTCCGATTTGGATCTGTTAAATCTGGGGGCTTGAATGATGCGATCTCTTTCGCCCCCTTTATTTGATGTATCTTATTCATTATCTGCTTGGTTGTATGCCTCTCTGTGTACAACATAGGTATTACCATACCTTGAGGTTGCAGAGTGGTGGTTTACTCTCACTTATTCTTGTCGATGTGATCATATGGTGGACTACTATATTTATTTCTGTGTACTGTTATTCTGAATATAGAGTCCGGCTGGAGCAGAAAGCACTTTTTTAGGTATGATACACCACTTTTGCACCATTATTTGCAAATTATGGTGGAAAATAAGTATTTGGTCAATAACAAAAGTTCATCTCAATACTTTGTTATATATCCTTTGTTGGCAATGACAGAGGTCAAACGTTTTCTGTAAGTCTTCACAAGGTTGGCACACACTGTTGCTGGTATGTTGGCCCATTCCTCAATGCAGATCTCCTCTAGAGCAGTGATGTTTTGGGGCTGTCGCTGGGCAACCCGGACTTTCAAATCCCTCCAAAGGTTTTCTATGGGGTTGAGATCTGGAGACTGGCTAGGCCACTCCAGGACCTTGATATGCTTCTTATGAAGCCACTCCTTCGTTGCCCTGGTGGTGTGCTTGGGATCATTGCCATGCTGAAAGACCCAGCCACGTTTCATCTTCAATGCCCTTGCTGATGGAAGGAGGTTTGCACTCAAAATCTCACGATACATGGCCCCATTCATTCTTTCATGTACACGGATCAGTCGTCCTGGTCCCTTTGCAGAGAAACAGCCCCAAAGCATGATGTTGCCACCCCCATGCTTCACAGTACGTATGGTGTTCTTTGGATGCAACTCAGCATTCACTCTCCTCCAAACACGACGACTTGTGTTTCTACCAAACAGTTCTACTTTGGTGTCATCTGACAATATGGCATTCTTCCAATACTCTTCTGGAACATCCAAATGCTCTCTAGCAAACTTCAGACGGGCCCGGATATGTACAGCCTTAAGCACTGGGACACGTCTGGCACTGCAGGATCTGTGTCCCTGGCAGCGTAGTGTGTTTCTGATGGTAGCCTTTTTCCGTTAGTCCCAGCTCTCTGCAGGTAATTCACTAGGTCCCCCTGTGTGGTTCTGGGATTTTTGCTCACCGTTCTTTTGATCATTTTGACCCCACGGGGTGAGATCTTGCGTGAAGCCCCTGATCGAGGGAGAATTATCATTGGCCTTGTATGTCTTCCATTTTCTAATTAATGCTCCCACAGTTGATTTCTTCACACCAAGCTGCTTGCCTATTGCAGATTCAGTCTTCCCAGCCTGGTGCAGGTCTACAATTTTGTTTCTGGTGTCCTTCCACAGCTCTTTGGTCTTCACCATAGTAGAGTTTGGAGTGTGACTGTTTGAGGTTGTGGACAGGTGTCTTTTATACTGATAACAATTTCAAACAGGTGCCATTACTACAGGTAATGAGTGGAGGACAGAGGAGCCGCTTAAAGAAGAAGTTACAGGTCTGTGAGAGCCAGAAATCTCGCTTGTTTGTTGTTGACCAAATACTTATTTTCCACCATAATTTGCAAATAAATTCATAAAAATCAGACAGTGTGATTTTCTAGATATGTTTTCTCATTTTGTCTCTCATAGTTGAGGTCTACCTATGATGTCAATTACAGGCCTCTCTCATCTTTTTAAGTGGGAGAACTTGCACAATTGGTGGCTGACTAAATACTTTTTTTTCCCCACTGTACATTTGTTGATAGGGGCGTGATGGACTAACGTTCCCGGTCTGGCTTTTATGTGGATCGGGGTCTGGACATGATCCTGTAGTATTTTTTTTTCCTTCCTTTTCCAATATTCTACATTGCCTGACAGGGAGTATGATTGCTCACCTGTGAGAGTTAACGGACCTTTGGTTTTACCTATGGTCTCTGTTTTGTCCATCCAGATACATATACGAAATGGGGTGGATCCTTTTGGACCATAATCCCTTGTTCTGCAATGTGGTGATTACATCTTTCATGAGTTTTATTACTATTATTTTTATATAAATATATATATCATCTCTCTGAGGTGTCCTATAAATATCTTGTTATACGGGCATATATGGTTCTTCTCCTATATAAGGTCTCCCCCTTATTTCTACACAGGGTATGTGAGAGTCCCTGAGGTCCTCACCTAAGACTCCTGATGAAGTTGCTATATCAGCAAGAGAAACACGTTGAGTCAGATATATTGTTGCTGAGTATATTGAGATCAATGGGGCATTGAAGTCTGGGTCAGAGGAGAGTGTTTATTGAGGCCTTCATGTCTGGATTAGCCTTATGGACTTCAGCCCCTATATCAGCTACATTGGGATATAGTAATAGGTGATATACAGGGTGCTACCTTTTAGCCCCCTATAGCATATTGATCCTAAATGCCCATAGGGGAATAAGTGGTCTGATCATACCACTCCCTCTTGTAACAGAGATTTTAGCATTAGGTTGGGGACAGAATACTGATCCTTGAGGGTGTTGCAGGGGTCTGGTTGTCTAATTATAAGGGACCTCTATACATACCTGGGAACAAGGCATTATGTGTTCTGACTCCCAGTGTGGATCCCCAACTTGGTGCCCTATATGCTAAAAGTTATTTTTTATACTTTGGTATAGATAGGGACCTATTTGCTCTGTGATTCCTGTAATAGAACTGCCAGCATATTGCAATGCATTAGCATTGTAATGCATTGCATCAGTAATCAGACCCCCCTGGGGAGTTTAATAATTACAAGATATTAAAGATAAAAAAATAACTAAAAATTCAAATCACCCCCCTTCCCTAGAACACATATAAAATTAAAAAAAATAATAATTTTAAACACATATACTGTGTCAAGGAATGCCTGTTCTGCCAAACAATAAAAATATTTTTCCACACAGTGAACGCCGTAGTGGGAAAAAAAATCAAAAGAGCTGAGCTGCTGTTTATTCATGGTTTCACCTCTCATAAAAATTTGAATAAAAAGCAATCCAAGCAATAGACATTCCCCAAACTGGTATAACTAAAAAGTACATCTGCCGCCGCAAAAAAAGACACCTTATGCAAAAGTTATGGGTGTCAGAAAAAGTCCCAAGAGACAGTACTCACGTTTAGTAGAAATTGTATTGAATGCTCCTTTGCAGGTAAAAACATGTGTAAGAGACAGCCAATGTTGTCCTAAGCTTTATTTGTCTGTATAAATTGTTAATGTTGAATGTATTTCTGTGATTCTGTTCCTTTAAGACAGCAGCCATTGTAATTGTGACATGATGCTGGAGTGAGACCCCCCCCCCTTTATGTCAGCCTGCCTGTTCTGCAGACAGAGTGTGAGCAGAGAAGCAGGAAGTGACGAGACAGAGAGCAGCAGCCATCTTGGCAAGAGAGAAGACAGGTGTCTGTGCTGTGTGGAACTGGTGCGGATATTTTTCTGTACAGCTAAGCTGTATCTTGGCCCAGAGACAAACAGAGTGTAAAGAGACAACAGGACTAGTGAGTCCACGTGAAAGGAACTGTGCTCAGTGGCTGATCAGTGAGACTGACATTGTGACTGTGTATATGGATACCACAGATAGAGACTCGCAGTGCTGTTGATGTACTGGACAGCACCTGCTAAATCCCGGCTTACATCCCAGCTCAGTGTATGGATTCGGCAGGACTGTCAGTGTGCTGAGTGGAATCTGCTGTTGGATTACATTGCATTCATTGGGTTTCCCTGTTAAAGAGGACTTCATTTCTCCTGAGATCCTGATAACAGTGAGGAGAGGACGCTTCACTATAAAAGAAAGGAACGACTTTGGGCCCCACCGCGCGCTTCTACGGACTGTAAGCGGTCCACCTGGACCACTGGGTAAAAGGGGGTGCACCCAAATGTGATGTCAGGGTCAGTTAGGGATAGTTTTGAGTATATTGTTCATTCAGTGTCCATACTGAAGAAGTGGACAGAGTAAAAGTAGAAACCATTGCAGAATTTGCCTTGAAATTGTTCATGCTATATTGTATATTTTGCTTGTCTTTATCCCTGTCATTTTACCTTCAAATAGCCTTTATTAACTTATAGTAAATATATATTCTTTTCTTGAACTACCGCGTGTGCATTCATTTCTGGTTGCGGAGTCCAAACCACCTGCCTTGCTCTCGGTTCACACATGCAGCATACTGACAGGGCAACGGCCATTTCTCAGCCTTCCACTTTTTCTGGCCCCAAGAAAACTATATAAATTTGGTATCCCCAGAATCATACTCACCCATAGAATACAGGTGACATGTCACTTTGGCTACAAAGTGAACGCTGTAAAAACAAAGCCTGTGAGAACGTTGCACTAACAGTTTTTCTCCATTTCTACCCTATTCTGAATTTTTTTCCAGCTTCCCAGTATATAGTACGAGATGAAATGGTACCATTACGAAGTACATTTTGTCCTGCAAACAATAAGCCTCATATGGCTCTGTGAAAAATTAAAAAGTTATTCGGTTTGAAAGGCGGGGAGTCAAAAACTAAGATAGAAAAAGGGGTTAAAAGAAGTCTCTCACAAACAGTGTAGCAGCTGCAGTTATTTGTATGTGTTTTCCTGCTGCTTTCTCCTCCCACCCATAGACTTCAATGTAAAAAGTAACTCCTCTGCAGTAGCTTCCAGTACCCGGATGATGCCAAAACAGATGATCTTTGCAGGGTCTTGGTGTCAGAGACCCACCGACCAGATACTAATGGCCTACCCTATGCATAGGTCATCAGTATGAAATATGCATTTGAGGTAAGATAACCCCTTTTAGGCTGAGGCCCCACGTTATGGAAACCTCAGGTTTTTTTGCTGCTGATTTTGCTGCAGTTTTTAGAGGAAAAGCCAGGAGTGGAATGAGAAAAAAAGAAGTATAATTATCTCCCATATATTTCCCAATTTTTTTGTAGCCTTGTAGCCATTGTTGGCTTTGGCTTAAAAAACGCAGCAAAAGCTGCAACAAAAAAAAGCAGTGTTTCCGCAATGCGGGACCTCATCCTTAAATGGGTTTCCTCACAAAAATCAAGCACATCGCTTGGCTAGCATCAATGATCCGGGGACAAAAGTCCTCTATTCTCCTGAATGGGGGTCTGAGTAGTTGAGACGTCTTATGCTAGGTTCACACCTGTGTTTGGGTTTACGCTCGGAGGGTCCCCGTAGGGACCCCCAAACGCAAACCATATCCGCTTAAAAAAGCGGTTACCCACAGACCCCATCAACTATAATGGAGTCCGCCGGGTTTCCGCTGAAAAAAGGACGAAAAATGCAGAGAGAAAAGCGATGCTTGAGTTCAGGGACGGAAACCCCTAACGGATTTCAAGCACTGGTGCGAACCCAGCCTGATCTGCATATGGATAGAGGATAACTTACTTTCGTGGGAAAACCACTTTAAAGAGGACTTTTCATGTCCTCAGGCGCATGCAGTTTTTATATACCACTAGAAAGCTGACAGCGCGCTGTCGGCTTTCCTGTTAAGTGCCCCGGGGCTGGAGATATCGGGTCTAAATTTCACCGTTCAGAGGACAGAAAGAGGGGGCGTTCCTTACCGCCCAGTGATGATGCTGCGCTGTGTGGAACGCCCCCCCACTTCAGGTCTATGGAGGAGCACAGTCAGGGAAGCCGTTCCTCACAGCGCAGCTAGACTGTCAGGAACGCCCTTCTGACAGGGAACGGTGAAATTTAGACCCCCGATATCTCCAGCCCCAGGTCACATACCAGGAAAGCTGGCAGTGCGCTGAATTCAGCCCGCTGTCAGCTTTCTAGCGGTATGTAAAACAGCATATACATGAGGACGTGAAAGGTGCTTGCTCATTGTTCCTTCTTCCAGCACATGAACTTCAAGAACTCAGTCTTCATTTACTGCCTAATACTTATACGCCCACCCCTTCACAAGAGTAGTTGTAATAAGATAACTAGGGTTACTCACTTCATCTGTCAATGGTTTTAATGTGTTATGACGTATAAGTACATAGACTATATGCATATACTAGCCGTCAAGGCTGAGTGTGTCTGAACAACCGCCACTGTTCTCAACAGGCCTCCGCCGTTATATCATGGTACGTAAGTATCCCCCGAGCTGTGCTTTCATTGGTTGTGCCAAGGGCGGAAATGACGTTGTGGTGCCCGGGGAGGTGGGAGTGCGCGCTTCCGGCTGCGTGCAGTGGTGTCAGGCGGCGGCCGGAGCGGACACACAGCGGGCAGACATGGATATAGAGCGAGAGTTCCGGGAGGCAGACAGGAACAACAGTTGGAACTCTATCTACCAGGTGAGGACGCCCGGGGCTGCACCCGTTACGGCGCACAGAACGTCACTGATGAGAAGAGGTTAATGACTGACAGCTGTCAATCACTCCTCCGCTATATGATCTCCACGTCATATTCCGGTGTTCCCTGTAGGGTTTGTTTTTGCTCTTTAAGTACATTATTGTTATGCTGCCGTCCAGGTTACATAGAGATAACAATGAACAAGAGCTTTTAGCTTATATTATACTCTGCACTGTAATAATACACACACTGACAGTTACTTGTAATAGTGTTACAGATAACAATGAAAATTATCTTTTAGTTTATATCTCTTTAAACTCTGTACTGTAATAATACCAAACACTGACAGTGGAGTGTAATAACTGTACAGTGTCACACACTGGCAGTGTAATAACATTTTCACATATTGATAATATACTACGTTGGACTCCTCATACTGTCATATTGATCACTCCTGATGTACTTCATTAATGTTAATATACAGCGCTACATATTACTAATGTACGGTGGTAAGGTTACATGATGCAGTGGTATTGTACTAAAATAAAGGCATTACATGCTGGTGATCTGAATGGTTCTACAGTATATCATAATGCAGTAACAAAGGGTATACTGTAATAATGTTATTACACCACATGATGTATTAGTAATAATGGTATTTGATAACACACTGTGCTAATATCATTTTAACAGCAGCTTTTCCACTTTCCTGTTGTATTTTAAAAACATTATTGTTTTACATACTGAGAACACTTTTATGATACACACTAACGCTGTACTGTTATAACTTTCTAATACACTGCTATTATTATGCACACACATTTAAACAATGCATGTGTTCTTGGAAAAACGTATGCATTATTTCATGCATTTTTGTTGGGAAAAAAAGCACCGTGTAAATTGTGAATATGTATGTTATGTGTTGATTGGATTCACTCAAAACAAACTTATCACATGCTGGTAGTGGGAAAATATTACTTTTTATACTGTAACTGTTTCTGTAGCACAAACTAAAAATATACTGACAATGTACTGTAATATTGATCTACCATTTACTGACCATGTATTGTAATAACTTTTTATATTGTTTATAATATTTTTTTTTTTGTTTAGGAAACATGGATATTATAGTTAATACTGCTATTAATGTATGCCCTGTTATTATAGTAACATTCTGTTAACCAAGAGCACCTGATAATCTGCTTTTGCTAATCAGACCATTATCAGATCAAAGTGAAATGATAAACACAGCCTTAAAGAGGACCTTTCACTTCCTCATGTATATGCGGTTTTAAATACCGCTAGAAAGCCGACAGCGCACTGAATTCAGCGCACTGCTGGCTTTCCCGTTATGTGCCCCGGGGCTGGAGATATCCGAGATCTTAGTTTCATAGTTCACCGTCAGAAGGGCGTTCCTGACAGTTTAGCTGCACTGTGAGGAATGCCCTCCCTGACTGTACTCATCCATAGCATTGTAGTGGGGGGGGGGGCGTTCTTCACTGTCCAGCGTCATCACTGGGCGGTAAGGAACGCCCTCCCTGACTGTACTCGTCCCATAGCCCTGTACTGTCAGAGGGGGCGTCCCTTACCGCCCAGCAATGACGCTGAGCTGTGAGGAACGCCCCCCCAGTACAAGTCTATAGGCGAGTACTGTCAGGGAGGGCATTCCTCACAGCGCAGCTAAACTGTCAGGAACGCCCTTCTGACAGTGAACTATGAAACGAAGACCTCGGATATATCCAGCCCGGGGCACATAACGGGAAAGCCAGCAGTGCGCTGAATTCAGCGCGCTGTCGGCTTTTTAGCGGTATGTAAAACCGCATATACATGAGGACATGAAAAGTCCTCTTTAAGGCTCTTGCAGACGACCGTGTGCATGGTCAGTGTGCTATCCAGGTTTTTCCCAGATAGCACACTGACCCATTCATTTCTATGGGCCCCCCCTACACATGACCGTGAATGACACGACAGTCGGGTCACAAAATGTGGAACAGGTCCTATTCCTGTCTAAATTTGCGGCCCTGCTTCCATGGCCCCTATTCCTTTAATGAAAGGGGCAGTGGAAACACAGAGGCGGCATCCGCGCGTGTGCTGCCCGTGCCTTTAATTCACGGCCAGCGGTAAGCACACGGTCGTGTGCAACTGGCCTTAGGCTAAGGCCCCACGCATCGCAGTTTATTCTGCAGCTTTTTTAACAGAAAGTCTGTAGAGTTTTCCTTTGTGGACTTTCTGCCTTTATTATACCTATGCGGAAGACCTCATTGTTTTACCTGTATAATTGACATGCTGCGATTTACAAAAACGTGAGCATTTTTAAAATGGCAGCATTTCCGCCGCAGTTTTTTTTTTTTTTCTTCAATGTGTGGATGGGATTAGTCAAATTCTCATCCACTTTGCAGGTACTGTAAAACACAGCGTTTTTTTTTTTTTACTGCTGTGTGCCTACTGTGGCCATAATGCTGCATTTTCGCAATGTGGGGCCCCCGGCCTTAAAGCAGTTTTTTTTTTCTTGTTGTTTTTGATTCCTCATCCTTTTAGTACAGGTTATACAGTAAGATGAAAGTTAAAGTAATGAAGGGTCAGATCACTCACTTCTTGAGAATGTAATGTACATCTCTCGTAGACTTGCTTAAAGCTCAGTTAAATGGGTTGTCCAGGCTAAATTTTTTAATTAGGCCAGGGGATTTAAAGAAAAAAAAAAAAAAAAACATACTCTCCTGTTCCCGATGCTCCAGTGCCTCCCAGCATGGTCCGGTCCTGCGGCTCTGTTGTCAGTGGTCCCCACCACACATGACCACTGAAGCCAATCAACAGCCTAAGGAAAGAATGTCACAGCCGGCGTGGACTTTCGCAAAAGAAGATGGTCGAGCAGCAGGACCGCGCTTGGAGGACACTGGAGAATCGGGGACAGGTGAGTATGTATATATTTATTTATTTATTTTACCTCCCCCGGCCTAATTAAAAAATAAAATTTTATCCTGGATAACCTCTTTAATTGTTGTGAAGTTGTTCACATAAATTATTTTGAGTATTTTGCATCCATGCCATTTTGTCTCACACTGCCTTTGGCTAAAGGATATGTCACTATACACTGTCCACTCTGGGTTGCTGATATGTGAATAAAATTCACATGCCACACCACAAAATTCAGTGGTGTGGCATGTGAAAAGGAGAGTATCCTAAAATCATTAATTAATCATAATCTTGGTTGAATGCTAAATTAATTGTGGTCTTGATTTGGGTCATAATCTCCCAGTTGTAGACATGCTGTTTATTGGATGTGCTATATTACTGCAGCTGAGCTCCAGCAAGGTTGTATTCACACGACCGAGGTGCAAAACGTTCATTTTTCACATTTGAGTATATGAAAGGGTCTATGAGAATTGATTTAAAAAAAAAAAAAAAAAAAAAAAAAAAGACATGACCTACAACCGTCAAAATAACGGTCATGTGAATAGCCCCCATTCACTTGAATTGAATTAATGCTTCCATATGACGTCCATTAAAAAAAAATGGACGTCACACAGCTATTATTCATGGTCCTATGAATATAGCTTGACTCAGCAGGTAGCTCAGCAGAATCATTGTGCAGGCCTCAGGCATGATTACTGATCCCTGCTGCCTCTGTTGTAATGAGTTAGGACGTAGGGGGACAGTGGTTGTTTCATCTGTTTACTGTGATAATGAAAGGGGAAGGAGGCCAGGTTTGGGCCATGGTCCACTAGTTGAGTGTCCTTGTAATAGAAAGTTATAATTTCACACCCTTTCCTGAGTGTACATCGTTATTAAATCACCACCTGGCCTGGGTTTATACTAAGTTTATTATATCACACTCTGTCCTGAATATATAATTTCACACTGTTCTGTGTATGATAATGTCCTTGTGTTATTCTTTCTTTCTTGTGTATAATATTATTACACGTTGTCCTGAATGTATTCCCTAGCATATACTAACAATACTGTTATTACATCACACTATGTCCTGAGGGCATAGTAAAGTTATTATACCTTTTAAGCACTTAGAACAGTATGTGGTGTAATAACATTATTGTACATTCAAGATGTGAAGGTGTGACACAACAACGTTTTATATACTTGTGTAACGTAATAACATTATTATAGGCTTAAGGCTTGTTTGATGTTATAGTATAACCATTCACTAAAGAGAATGTGTGCCCTAATAACATTTTGGATGTGATATATTATTTGGATGTGATATATTATTCACTCATCCAAGTGCAAATCAAAAATATATGCTCAGTGTGCAATATAAAATGGATGTGCTTAATACTGTGTCTGAAACAAAAACAGTATTATAAATTGAGGACACCATGCTATAATATACACTCGTCATGAATGTGATATAGTGTTATACACTCAGGACAGTGTGTGATGTAACGTCAGTATTATATATTCATATTTATACTTGCATATACAGCATGTGATCGCTGACTCAGTAATATTATAGTATATCAGAGGTCGCATTACTTTTTTTCCAGAAGAGTAAAAATATTTCACCTCCATTTTTGAGGAGTATTTTAAACTGAAGACTACGAAATTTGCAGTAATTTAAATATACAGGTATAAATAATGCTAAAAGGTAGCTATTTTTGCAGGAGACTATTACTGTAAAGACAATAATCATTCTTTCATCGGCAGCCACATATGGGTGAAGTTTCAGCCGCAGGTGACTACCACTGTGTGACCATGCACCCTTATTATACTGGTTAGCAGTTGCTGTGACCATGCAACCTAAATGATAAAGTACACTACAATGTTCTACAGTCTGAATGTATCTGACTCTGTACTTTATCACTTGGTTCAAGCACAGTGAACAGGAAAAATTAATTATTAGTGCAAGTGACTTGACTTAAGATCATTTATTTATAAAAATGCGTTGGACTAAAGGACTTTTAATGTGGCCAACTTAGCAATTCTGTCACTGCCACACGCCGTTGTTTTCAGTGGGGCGTATAGTACGCCAGTTCATAACCTGGCACTTGTGGAAGAGCCACTTGGTTTATGAGAAGTGCACGCCTCTTCATAAATGCCCTTCCGCCATGCTGTGCGCCTATTGAAATCTACGACAGCTTGACATATTTTAAGCAGAATGAGGGACAAAGTTCTCAAACGGTCACACAACGCTAGTGTTACCGTAGCCTTAGCCTGTTCCTCGCCAATGACAGAGAACAGTTTAACAGATTCTTCAAATGATTAAAGTCATTTAAAACCGATGTATAGTAGCTCTGACCCCTGCTCAGGCACTCATGATCCCGGTTGGGGACAGAGCTGCTACTAGATGGTCAATGACTTTTACAGCTGCTAACTTGTTCTCTGCCATTGGTGAGGGACTGGAAGTCACTGAGAACAATGGCATGTGGATGCAATGGCATCCCAAGGCCTGCTCTCCTTGCATCAGACCCGGCATCTTGAAGAAAGTGTCCCATTGTCTGAAAGACAACCTAACAGCTAGGATGGTCTCCATGATGCAGAGGCAGGAGGACAGCATGCACCATGAGTGTAAGTTCCAGGGGGCGGTGCTTACTGTAGTTCCCTGCATTGGCGCCATTAGGTTAAACCAGGTACTTCGAATCCCTGTTAAAGTCTTACATGTATTGATGCACATGAGACATTTTTGAAGATATAAAGTTGTTTTTACAGGTGTCTATGGCGCCTGTAAATGTGTTATTGCAAATTCTGTATCATAGTATGTTCTGATTATCAGATATTGCTATATAGTGAGATTTATATTGTAATTTCCACCATACATTGTGTGTGTTATTGGGCATCAGCAGTGGTCATGCATTGGTGTAGACCAGGGATAGGCAACCTTTTTTGTTCGGCGTGCAGATTTCGATTAAAAAAGTGAAAGTTGAGGTACTCGGAGTGCCGGTCAATAATTGTGAGTCTGACGACCCTTGCACACGGTATTAATAATAATAATAATAATAGTCCTTTAATAGTCCCACAGTGGGGAAATTCAGTGTGTTACAGCAGCAAAGATAAGATAAGATAAGCAGATACAAATACAACATGTACAGGAATGTTCCAAGGTGAGAGGCATTACATTAATAGCAGACAGACAGATAGGACGTAGCAGAGGGGGGGGGGGGTTTAACAGGCAGAGAGATATTTCAGTTCTCTGTGTGTAATGATTTCCGCTTAGGTCGGTGTTGGTTGTACAGCCTAACCGCGGTGGGGAGGAAAGACTTCCGATAGCGCTCCTTCTCACACCTAGGGTGGAGCAGTCGGTCACTGACAGTACTGCCCAGCGCAATCACAGTCTCATGCATGGGATGGGAGTTATTCTCCCGCATGGAGCTCACCACGGACAGTATCCTTCTGTCACCCACCACCTGCACTGGGTCCAGTGGGCTCCCCAGGACAGAGCTGGCCCTTCTAATCAGCTTGTCAAGTTTATTTCTGTCCCTGGTTGATATACTGCTCCCCCAGCAGGCCACTCCAAAGAAGATGGCTGATGCCACTACCGAGTTGAAGAAAGTCCTAAGAAGTGCCCCCCGGATTCCAAAGGCTCTCAGCTTCCTAAGCAGGTAGAGCCTGCTGTGGCCCTTCCTATGTCCCATAGCGGCCCCTGAGCACGTTATTATGTCCTATAGTGGCCTCTGCACACGGTATAATATTCTAACTTTTATAATATTCCAATTGTTACCACTCACTAGCTATTATTATACTGTGGGGTCTCTTCAGACCCCAGAGTATAATAAGCGGAGAGCCAAGAGACAAACATAAAAAACAATGTTACTCACTTTTTCCTGCGCTCCGCAGCCGCTCAGTTCTCTTCGGGTGCTGCTCCCTGACGTCAGCGACCGCTGATTGGGTCTCAGGGGTCACGTCGCGTCATTATGCGTAATGATGTCGGATGTGACCCCTGAGGCCCTGTCAGCAGTCTCTTAGGTCAGGCAGAAGCGCCTGAAGAGCACAGGGCGGCTGCGGATCCAGGGAAGGTGAGTTAACATTATTTTTTATGTTTGATCACCTCCCCAGGGGCTCCACTTATTATACTCAGGGGTCTGGAGAGACCCCACAGTATAATAATAGCAGTTTAGTTTCGGCCGTGTTTGGTCCGATCGAAACTGCTGGGTGAGGACTCCGCTGCCGTGCCAGGGACATATGCCTCGCGTGCCTCTCTTGGTACGCGTGCCGGGGGTTGCCGACCCCTGGTGTAGACTGTATCCTGCGCTCCTAACTGCCACTAGGTGTTATCTCTTGAGTGCTGGTTGAGCAAGTGTTGGCTGCAAGTGTACTTGATTGACAGAGCCTTATTTATTAGAGGTGCTTACAGACACTTGCAAATGCTCCGTCTTTCATCTTGAATTGCTGCCTAATGTCTCCTTTTTAGCTGTGATTGACATTTTCAGCCTCTGTCTGCATTTAATAAATCGAGCTTCGGTCCTGGTGCATTTGCCCGCTGGTTTGTATATTGATAAAAATATAATTTCTGCATTGGGTTGTGGACATGAAATTATGTTTCTGCTCCTTGTAGAGGGCCCCTGCATTGCACTATTATTAGTTTAGTAGGCATTTTGGTCCTGACGCTCTACATGGTATATACAAGGGATAGGGATAGGATATGGAGGACCGACCCGAACACACATACTCAAAGTCAGTTTTAGAATGGGCATATAAGGAGGAGTGGGTTAGGGAGGTTTGTAAGTGGGAGAGCTGAGTTGCCCTCCAAAAACCAATGGGGCATGGCTCTGTAGTATCATCCCACAGTAGATCCAGAGCTGACAACCATGTACTATTGCAGAGGAAGTGATGAGCACTGTGTAGACACACTCAGTCCCAGTGGTGAAAGATGGATTATGAAGCATTGGATACATCGGGTAGTGTTGGGGGTATAAATGAGTGGCAGAAAAGGTACATGACACTATCCATAAAATGGTGGGAAACAGTGAGCTACCGACTATTCACATGGGATAGTCGGTAGGCAGGGGCGGAGGTAAGGGGAGTCGCGATAAGAGTATTCTAAACCCACCTATAATTTAGAGTTAGCATGGTGATGCCAGTTGGGAGATGTGGGCAGAGACATAGTAGGCATGGATGTTCGTAAGCCCCACCCTTCTTGCAGATTTCAGGCAACATTAGACCGATCTCACTATCCGCGCAGGTTCTTTAGCCCAGACCAATTTGGCTAAGATGGAAGACAGCTTGGAAAAGAATTCCAAAGGAATGGAGATCGGGAGGTTCTGGAGGAAGTAGAGTACCTGAGGGAAGACATTCCTCTTAAAGATAGAGCATCTACCGAACCAAGTGAACGTTCCATGACACCATCTCTCAAGATCAGAATTAATGGAATGGCATAGGGGAGGGAAATTTAGCCTGATAGAGTGCTGAGGATCGACTAGTCAAAAAGGAGGAAGCCATCCAGCTGAATGTGAAGGACCGAGTGAGATAATCTGCCATGCAGGATGATGAGACATTAAGGGTTTCAGATTTCTGTAGGTTAATTTTATAGTTCAACAGGGTGGAATAGGTGTTTAATTCAGATCAGGTTGGGGAGAGAAACCACAGGGTAAGTCACAAAGAACAACAAGTCATCTGCATAGGCAGCCAGGTCAGGATTGACTCGTATCGTGCGAAGAAGAGGTTCAGGGATTAGGATGAAAAGGAGAGAGAGGACATCCCTGATGGGTACCATTGGTGATGAGAAACGGGTCAGACAGTAGGCTGTTCACTCTCACCAATGCCAAGGGCAAGAATATAGGCTAGCAATCCAGGAGCGTATATGTGGCCTGAGGCCTACATGAGCTTTTATCGTTAGAGAGGTGCTTTCAGTTGCTCAAATGCATTTGAGGATAGCTTGGGGAGACCCAAGCGGGTAAGAAAAACTGCAATCTCCGAGCGCTGCCGCTGATCGTCTTCGGAGTGGGGGGGGGGTGTCCTGTGAGTGAAGAGAGGAGTAGCAATCAGCAAACGAGTGCGCAATTTGAGTAAACAGAGAGGACCGAACACCCGACAGGAAAGTGACAGATGAAATGAAAGAGAAACTCCACTGTAGCTGGAGAGAGTGCGCGCCAGAGTTCTACTGGGTTTTTTTTTTTTTTTTTTTACTTTGCCAAAGAGGCTTGCACATGGGAGAGGGTGAAAGACTTGAGCACTTTCCGGAGAGAAAGGAGTTACTGACAGAAAGAGAGGACAAGTGATCTGTTATGAGAGGCCTCTAGACGGATGATACAAGCCATCAAAGAAGGCAATACCCGAGGTATATTCTGTCTTGACATTTAGGTCGGATTCGCGGTGGACGGACTCCGGGTGCAAGTGTGAACCCACCCTAACAAGTTCTTTGAGGGGTTCTGTTTTTTAAATTTTTTTTTACTGTACTGGCAGGGGCTCTTCAAACGTGACATGGTGTCCGAATACCATACATCTAAACCTGTGCTCTATAAAGGCAAACAGTACTTCTTCCCTTCTGTGTCCTGCATTGTGCCTAAACAGCAGGTTATGCCCACATATGGCACTGTTGTACCACTTCATGTCATATATGGGTATAAACTGCAGGAGGCAGAGGGGAAGGAGCGATATTTGATTTTTGGAGCACAGAACACTGTAAATGCCAGTAAAGTGCAATCTCCATTACCCCTTTTTTTGGAAATTGCACCCCTCAAGGAATTTATCCAGAAGTGTAGTGACCATTTTTATCCCCCAAGTGCTGTATTAACTTATTTTCCACAATGAATGCACAGCGTCATTTCAATGCCCAATATGTTGTGTCAAAGATGAACACTCTAAAAGCTGTACTCTGGAAACCCGCTTAACAGTTTTTGGAGTGTGTCTTTGCTGACATGAGCTGGACATAAGATATTGGGTACTGAAATGGCATATGAAAATTTAAATTTTCTCTTCACACATTCATTTTTGAGAAGCACTGTTGGGATCAAAATGCTAACTATACCATTTGATAAATTCTTTGAGGGGGGTGTAGTTTCTAAAATAGGGTTATATTTTGGGGGTGTTTGGTGTGTTTGTTTTTTTGTTTTTTTTTTTAATTTGATTTTTATCTCAGCGTCTGCAATTACCCACTAATGCAGTATAAATGTCCAAAGTGGAGATCACTTCTTTGTACTTTCCAGTACACTGTCGCCTTAGGGGCTCTACAAATGCGACATGGCAACAGAAAATGATTCTGCCCTTAAAAAGTTTAATGGCCTCACCTTTTGTGCCCTGCTGTATACCTAGATGCAATTTTTCATCCACTTGTGGGGTGTTTACGTACTTTGGAGAAATGGCGTATCAAATTGTGTGGTGCATTTTCTACTTGAACCCCTTCAAAAATTCGAGGCTAAAGTTATGCTTTATTGCTGAAAAAGTCACTTTTCACATCCCAAGGTATGAAATCTGTGGGATCAAAATGCTCACTATACCCCTTGATAAATTGCTTGAGGAGTCACTTTTGGGGAGTTTTCCTGGACCTTTAGGGAGTACATAGTAGATGAGGTTGGATAAAGACATCAGTCAATCAAGTCCAACCTTTAACTCTACAATCCCCTACAGTGTTGATCCAGAGAGAGGCAAAAAACCCCATGAGGTTTATGCCAATTGCCCCATTTCAGGGGAAAAAAATTCCTTCCCGACTCCAGTCTGGCAATCTGTATAAAACCCTGGATCAACGTGCCCTTAAAACCTAGAACCCATAACTCGTAATATTGTTCTGTTCGAGAAAGGCATCCCGGCCCTCTTTGAACTTGTTCAATGAATCCACCATCACCACTTCCTGGGGCAGTGAGTTCCATAGCCTCATTGTTCTTACTGTAAAGAATCCCCAAACTTTCTCTTCTCCAGACGTAGAGGATGTCCCATTGTCACTGTCGCTGGCCTAGGAGTAAAAAGATCATTAGAAAGTTCCTTGTGCTGTCCCTTCATGTATTTGTACATTATTATTAGATCTCCCCATAGACGTCTTTTCTCTAAACTGAATAACCCCAAGTTTGTTAATCTATCATTGTACTCCAATCCACCCATTCTGCTAATAATTTTGGTCACCCTTGTTTTCACTGTTTCTAGTTCGATTATGTCGATCTTGTATACTGGGGCCCAAAATTGTGCACAATAATCTAAGTGTGGCCGTACCAGTGATTTGTATAGAGCAGTGGGCGGCAACCCCCCAGCACGTGTGCCAAGAGTGGCACGCGAGGCTTATTCCCCTGGCACAGCAGCGGAGTCCTCGCCCAGCAGCTTCGATCAGACCAAACATGGCCGAAACGAAACTGCTATTATTATACTGTGGGGTCTCTCCAGACCCCTGAGTATAATAAGCGGAGACTTAGGAGAAGTGATGAAACCTAAAAAACAATGATACTCACCTTGCTCCCTGCGCTACGCGACGGCTGTGCGATCTGCCGGCACTTCTGACAGCTGACAGGGCCTCAGGGGTCACGTCCGGCGTCATTATGCATAATGATGCGACGTGACCCCTGAGACCCAATCAGCGGTCGCTGACGTCAGGCAGAAACGCCGAAGAGAGCAGAGCGACTGCGGAGCGAAGAAAAAGTTGAGTAGCATTGTTTTTTTATGTTTGTCACTTCTTGTGAAAGATCCTCAGTGCGCCAACCCCGCGCTGGCCCACACCTGAGACCTCTTTCATAAAAAACCACACTCACCGCCAGTGAGTGCTGGGTTCACAAGATAAATACAAGACAAGCTTTCTAAATTTTATATATTTATTAACCCCTAAATGGGTCGGTATTAACATCTAACACATGCAGTTCAGAACAGATATGTAGATATATACAAGCATTAACAGTTACTAGTTACAAGATACAGTGCAATAAAATAAAAAGGCATAAAAGTGAAATAATTACTTTACCACGCATCTCCTTGATGTGGCTCTATAATCCAACACTCACACATGCTCTGGTATGTGTGAATAACCAGTGGAGGCAACGGCATTAATTCCAGCATCTCAGCCTGCATGCTCTTCACAGCAGCATTTTCATAGTAATACCCTTTATGCCACCTCCCAGAATGAGGTCACCGGCGACAGCAAGTCTGATTGACTAACGCACTCAAGTCCAGATTCTTTGTAAAGAGCTGAGACCAAGTGAAATGATACAATGTTATCAACCATGTCTGATCTACCAGTGCAGACTGATCAATGCATGTTTCTTTGATCACTCAGGGCTGTGTATGAATTCAATGGAGCCCTGCTGGGATGGATACAAAGCCCTATTGTTCCAGTCCGGCCACTATTGGCAATATACCTATGAGTAGGCTGTGCACATTATGAGTAAAGAGAACTAAGAGAGAAATACGCTACCCAGAGATTAAAATACAGCTTTGAGTTATAGCCATATTTCAGTGGAATCATCACACTTCTCTTGGTCCTGCACTTATTATACTCGGGGGTCTGAAGAGAGCTAACATAATACCGTGTGCAGGGGCCACTATAGGACCTAATACCGTGTGCAGGGGCCACTATGGGACCTAATACCGTGTGCGGGGACCACTATGGGACCTAATACCGTGAGCAGGGGCTACTATAGGACCTAATACCGTGTGCGGGGACCGCTATGGGACCTAATACCGTGTGCAGGGGCCACTATGTGACATAATACGGTGTGCAGAGGATGTTATGGTATATAATAACTTGTGCAGGGGCCGCTATGGGATATTATTCTGTATAACGATGTGTTTTCTGCATTAAGGATGTGTTTTTGCACAGAAAACACAGGCATTTTTTTTTTTTTTTGTGCAAAAATGCACCATGTGAACGCAGTTTTACATTGAAGTAAAAGTTCCAGTGGCCTAAGAATATAGCTGCATCCAGATACACAGTGTGTTTCCACCATAAGGATGCCGCCATACGGTGCTCCTGGACACTTACATTTACCACTAATTGGCGGCTGCACATGGACTTTCATTGCTTCTAATCGGAAAGTACAGGACCGTCCCAGGAAATAGCAGTAAACGCATGTGTCCTAAAGCATTTGGTGGCAGCACTTCTGTGTTATGGTTTGTGGTATATGATTTTAGTTTAGGGGTCGTCAAACTTACAATTATTGACCGGCACTCCGAGTATCTCATCTTTGATTTTTTTAATTAAAATCGGAACGCCGAACAAAAAAGGTTGCCTACCCCTGGCATAGAGGCATAACTATGTTCTTGTCTTGAGAATCTATACCTCTTTTGATGCATCCCATAATTTTATTTGCCTTGGCAGCAGCTGCCTGGCACTGGTCATCAAAGGTAGAGTAGATTCTCTTCTTTTCATATGACACTAAGTTTGCAGTGCTACCTACAGTCATATGAAAAAGTTTGGGCACCCCTATTAATCTTAATCATTTTTAGTTCTAAATATTTGGGTGTTTGCAACAGCCATTTCAATTTGATATATCTAATAACTGATGGACACAGTAATATTTCAGGATTGAAATGAGGTTTATTGTACTAACAGAAAATGTGCAATATGCATTAAACCAAAATTTGACCGGTGCAAAAGTATGGGCACCTCAACAGAAAAGTGACATTAATATTTAGTAGATCCTCCTTTTGCAAAAATAACAGTCTCTAGTCGCTTCCTGTAGCTTTTAATCAGTTCCTGGATCCTGGATGAAGGTATTTTTGACCATTCCTCTTTACAAAACAATTCCAGTTCAGTTAAGTTTGATGGTCGCCGAGCATGGACAGCCCGCTTCAAATTATCCCACAGATGTTCAATGATATTCAGGTCTGAGGACTGGGATGGCCATTCCAGAACATTGTAATTGTTCCTCTACATGAATGCCTGAGTAGATTTGGAGCTGTGTTTTGGATCATTGTCTTGCTGAAATATCCATCCCCAGCGTAACTTCAAATTCGTCACTGATTCTTGTACATTATTCTCAAGAATCTGCTGATACTGAGTTGAAGCCATGCGACCCTCAACTTTAACAAGATTCCCGGTGCCGGCATTGGCCACACAGCCCCAAAGCATGATGGAACCTCCACCAAATTTTACAGTGGGTAGCAAGTGTTTTTCTTGGAATGCTGTGTTTTTTGGACGCCATGCATAACGCCTTTTTGTATGACCAAATAACTCAATCTTTGTTTCATCAGTCCACAGGACCTTCTTCCAAAATGAAGCTGGCTTGTCCAAATGTGCTTTTGCATACCTCAGGCGACTCTGTTTGTGGCGTGCTTTCAGAAACGGCTTCTTTCGCATCACTCTCCCATACAGCTTCTCCTTGTGCAAAGTGTGCTGTATTGTTGACCGATGCACAGTGACACCATCTGCAGCAAGATGATGCTGCAGCTCTTTGGAGGTGGTCTGTGGATTGTCCTTGACTGTTCTCACCATTCTTCTTCTCTGCCTTTCTGATATTTTTCTTGGCCTGCCACTTCTGGGCTTAACAAGAACTGTCCCTGTGGTCTTCCATTTCCTTACTATGTTCCTCACAGTGGAAACTGACAGGTTAAATCTCTGAGACAACTTTTTGTATTCTTTCCCTGAACAACTATGTTGAACAATCTTTGTTTTCAGATCATTTGAGAGTTGTTTTGAGGAGCCCATGATGCCACTCTTCAGAGGAGATTCAAATAGGAGAACAACTTGCAATTGGCCACCTTAAATACCTTTTCTCATGATTGGATACACCTGGCTATGAAGTTCAAAGCTCAGTGAGGTTACAAAACCAATTTAGTGCTTCAGTAAGTCAGTAAAAAGAGGTTAGGGGAATCAAAACAAAAAAAATAAAAGGGGTGCCAAAATTTGGGCAGGGGGGAAAAATTTTGGTTTAATGCATATTGCACATTTTCTGTTAGTACAATAAACCTCATTTCAATCCTGAAATATTACTGTGTCCATCAGTTATTAGATATATCAAATTGAAATGGCTGTTGCAAACACCCAAATATTTAGAACTAAAAATGATTAAGATTAATAGGGGTGCCCAAACTTTTTCATATGACTGTATATAACTAGTTGAAAACACAGTTGGTATTAGGATATTTATATATTTAGCTGCATAATATTATCTTTAAAAATAATATAGATATCACTGCAAGAATTGCCTCTTTAATATGACACTAAAAGCAAGTTTCCATGTTTTATAACGCCGGAGATATACTTGTTTGAAGTGACCTTTCTCTACATTTTACACTGCCCCCTACTCCAAGCCCATAGTCAATACACAGTCACTGAGTGAGAGACAGGAACAGCTCTCAATACAGAAGTAAGGGAAAGAATAAAGAGATGCAGGACTTCACAGGATTTCGATCAGCTGTACAAAGCTGCTCCTGGTGCCTCCCACTGGGTGATGAGCTGCAGTGGTGGCGTCTGGCTGCTATACAGAGAACGTTTTTTGCTTCTGGCCCTGTATAGCCTATAGGCCGGATGCCAGAAGCTGGTCTATACAGCTGGTCGGTTCGGGGCCGGATGTTAGTATTTCTGGCAGAAATTCCATTACTGATAATCTAGCTCATTGAGCCCATTCTTGTTCTGTGCTTATGCTTTTATCTTCTCTGTGACATTAATTTCTTTAATAGCCATGTTTCTTTCATTGAAATTTCATCCAACTGGTACTTGAAACGTTCAGGTCAGATATTGCCAAGTCATATTCACTGACACAAGAAATCAATAAGAAATGGTACAATAAAAGTACGGGTCAGTCAAATGCTTAGACAACACTACTGGTGTAAGGTGGTATAGAAATCCAACTTTGTTCGGAAATATGGCAACATGTTTCAAGGGCACACCACCCCTTCATCATGTAGATCTAGCATAGACCATGCAAAAATACAAAGTATAAAATACATATGTAAATATAGAAAAGAAACAGTAATATGAAAGAAATGTCAATATTTGTATATAAACAAAGTTATAAAAAGCCACCATGCTCCATGGTAATAAAAAATAATGTACAACGGACCATTAAATGTATAAATCTATAATAGACATCCCAAGGTGTAAAAAATCTCAAAGAAATATAATGGACTTGGTTGATTGAAAAATATATGGCAAAAGCCCCTTAAATAAATTTAAATAAATTAAATAAATGTGTTCATTCATACCCCTTGAACTTTTTCACTTTTTGTCACCTTACAACCACAAACCTAAATATATTTTATTGTGATTTTAGGTGATGGACCAACACAAAGTAGCACATAATTGTGATGTGGAACGAAAATGGTGCATGGTTTTCAAAATTTTAATCAAATAAAAATCTGAAAAGTGTGATATGCAAAAGTTTTCAGCCCCCGGTACTCTGATATCCCTAAATAAAATTCAGTGCAATAAATTGTCTTCAGAAGTCACTTTATTAGTTAAGAATCCAGCTGTGTGTAATTTAGTCTCGGTATAAATACACCTGTTCTGTGAAAGCCTCAGTGGTTTGTTAGAGAACACTAGTGAACAAACAGCATCAGGAAGACCAAGGAACTCACCAGGTCAGAGATAAAGTTGTGGAGAAATAGGGTTAGGTTATAAAAACATATCCCGAGCTTTGAGAATCCCAAGGAGCACTGTTCAATCCATCATCCAAAAATGGAAAAAAGTATTCTACAACTGCAAACCTACCAAGACATAGCCGTCTACCTAAACTAACAGATTGCGAAAGGAGAGCACTGTTCATAGAAGCAGCCAAGAGGCCCATGGTCACTCCTGGAGGAACTACAGAAATCCACAGCTCAGGTGGGAGAATCTGTCCACAGGACAACTATAAGTCGTGCACTCTACAAATCTGGCCTTTATAGAAGAGTGGCAAGAAGAAAACCATTGTTTAAAGAAAGACATAAGAAGTGCAGTTTGCCTCAGGCCATAAAGGGGACACAGCAAACATGTGGAAGAAGGTGCTCTGGTCAGATGAGACCAAAGTTGAACTTTTTGGCTTAAATGCAAAGCGCTATGCGTGGTGGAAAAGTAACACTGCTCACCCCCACCCCCCCGAACACACCCTCCCCACTGTGAAACATGGTGGCAGCATCATGCTGTGGGGATGCTTTTCTTCAGCAGGGACAGGGAAGAGGGATAGAGTTGATGGGAAGATGAATGGAGCTAAAAACAGGAGAATCCTGGAAGAAATCCTGTTGGAGGCTGCAAAAGACTTGAGACTGGGAAGGAGATTCACCTTCCAGCAAAACAGTGACCCTAAACATACAGCCAGAGCTACAGTGGTATGGTTTAGATCAAAGAATATTCATGTGTTAGTAGGCCCAGCCATAGTCCAGACCTAAATCCCATTGAGCATCTGTGGAAAGACATGAAAATTGTTGTTCACAGACGCTCTCCATCCAATCTGGCTGAACTTGAGCTATTTTGCAAAGAAGAATGAGCAAAAATCTCAGTCTCTAGATGCGCAAAGCTGGTAGAGACATACCCCAAAAGACTTGCAGCTGTAATTGCAGCGAAAGGTGGCTTTACAAAGTATTGATATGGGGGGGTTGAATACTTTTGCACGTCACTTTTCAGATTTTTATTTGATTACAATTTTGAAAACCATGTAACATTTTCATTCCACTTCACAATTATGTGCTACTTTGTGTTGGTCTATCACTTAAAATCTCAATAAAATACGTTTAAGTTTGTGGTTGTAAGGTGACAAAATGTGAAAAAAATTCAAGGGGTATGAATATTTTTGCAAGGCACTGTATAGACTAAACTGGGATCACCCAAATGAAACTTACTGGTAAGACTAACTGATAAGAATAGTGAGCTCCCACAAGCTGTTTAGAGCATGCTGACTCGGCATCTAGGAAATCATTGCATATGAGCCAACTCTTTATATGTGCTCTGACAGGACAGGTATGACACAGTAGCTCGTGCGCAGTCGCAGCTAGGCCAGAGCGCACAGTCTCTCGGCAGCTGGTACGCTACGTGGGGGTAAAGTCACTTCAAATGGTTTTATACCACCTAAAAATGATTTGCTTTCATATGATGCCAAAATTGAAATACTAGCTATAACAGAATCTGAGATATCACTAGTTAAACAGTTAGATCATGCTGCATATAAAATCACATTCCCGACTGTTTTTATCTAGTGATAACACTCCATAGTTTTAGAATCATTTAAAAAGTATTCTATTTTTGCTATTATTTTAACTTCGGAATGCCCCATGTTCAGAAAATTTGTCTAGGTAAGGTACAGAGAGAATACTCTGTTCTGTGACGTAGGCCGGCATTTCCACCACATCCTTTGTAAATACCTTCAAAGACATCAATATATCGTAGCTGAGATCTTGATATTGGAAATGACAAAGGCTGCCACTGACATCTATTTTCATTCTCAGGAATGACTGATCTTCCCATGGTAATAGGTGTAACTCTAATTTTCTTTATTTATTTTTTTACTTTTGTGTCGGGGTATGTTGTGAACCCCTTTTTTTTTTTTTTTTTTTTTTTTTTTTTAAGATTTTTACAGGGAAAAAAATGGAAATCTGGAAATAAGCATAACAAAGGAGGCGAGAGTCTTAACTTGCAAAAGGCATCATAGGCAATATAAAACATATACTGTAAGCAAATGCAAAGAACCAAGGGGAGGTAACAAAGGACAAAAGGGTAAAATAAGAAGAAAAGAAAGGGAGGGTGACTGGTGGGGGGGGGGGCCATGGTCAGAAGCCCTGTAGGGTACAATATATGTACCCTGGAGATCAGACGGCCTAGAACGCCTCCATCGTGTTGTTGAGGCTAACAGTTAGAAATTTGAGACTGTGGACATGTTTCATCCTGACGAGCAGGTCAGGGCTGGAGGGAGGAGCCACACGCCTCCAATTTTTAGCTATGATTCTTCACAGTAATGCAAGATAAAGGAAAAGTTTAGATGGTTTCTTGTCTAGGAGGGAGGTTCAAGAGGTAAGTGAGTGGGTCCAATGTAAAGAGGGCATCTGTTAAAGCTTTGACCTCCCTCCAGAAACCCAGGATTAGCGGACACTCCCAAAAAATACGATACAAGGTACCTATAGCATTATGACAGCACCAGCATTCAGAGGGAATTGACTGGTTGAGATGTGCTGGAGTGACTGGACTGGAGTTCAGGAGGGCAAGAGTGTGATACCAATGCATCAGTAATTTGTATTGGGTTTCTTTATAAGTCACACATAGTGTGGTCCTGTGCAATGAAATCCTCTACTGCCACTGCCCCAAAGAAATCGGGTCTACCGAGTGCCTCCTCCCAGTTGGACATGTACCTGTGAATGAGGTGGTGCACTGCCCTCCGGAGAGGAGAGCAGACCCATAACTAGGCATTAGGAGGCATGGGTGCAAGCCACTATTTCTCAATTTACACCTGTTTGTTGTAGGTGGGTAATGCCGTCCAGAATGGGTACAGCGCTAGTAGGTCACCCAATAAAAATAAAGGTGTGGAATGGCCAGACGACCACATCTCCTACCCGCTAATTTCACTGATTAGGGGATGCGGTGAAGTTCCGTACAAGGGACCGCGACAGGAAGAGTTTCAAAGTGGTAAAACGGTTTCCTTTAAAAGGGTCATGTTGACCACTGTGATGCGACCTAACAGGAAGAAAGACAAGGACCGCCATTTATCTAGTAGGGCCCTAAGTTTGCGAAAAAGCCGTGGGTAGTTTGCTGAGTAAATTGGCACATATTTGGGAGTTATTTGGATCCCTAGATAACGGATAGAAGCGGCCCTCCGTTGAAAGTTAATAATTGCTATGGAGAAGAGAGAAGTTCATGGAGGATGTTAAAGAGAACCTTTCACGTCCTCATGTATATGCTGTTTTACATACCGCTAGAAAGCCTACAGCGCGCTGAATTCAGCTGGAGATATCGGCGGTCATAGTTTCACGGTTCACTGTCAGAAGGGCGTTCCTGACAGTCTAGCTGGTCTGTGAGGAAGCCCTCCCTGACAGCACTATCCATAGACAGTACTATCCATAGACCATTACAATCGGCTACATCGTCATCCTCTACAGATGTCTCTTCCAGATCTTGTCTGAGCAGTAGCTGCTGACTGTCCTCTACACTTACCCCAGTCCCATGGGTCCGCTGCCTTGGGATAACCTTAGACTCTGACCTATCCTTCAAATCGCACATCCAAACCGTCAACACCTCCTGCCGACTCAAACTCAAGAACATGCATTGAATCCGCTCTTTCCTCACCCCAGAAACCACAAAAATGCTAGTCCATGACTTCATAATCTCCTGCTTAGACTACTGTAACACCCTTCTCCATGGCCTCCCAGCAAATACTCTCTTCCCCCCCCTCCAGTCCACCTTAAATTGCGCCGCTCGCTTAATACACCTCTCCCCCCATTCTTCATTGGCCGCTCCCCTCTGCCAATCCCTTCACTGGCTACCCGTTGCCCAGCGAATAGAGTTCAAATGACTAACGCTGACATACAAAGCCATCCACAACCTGTCCCCTCCATATATCTCCGACCTAATCTCCCACTACGTGTCCGCATGTAACCTCCGATCCTCCAAAGACTTCCTACTCCGCTGTGCTTTTATCCGCTCTTGAAACAGCCGTCTCCAAGACTTCTCCTGTGCATCCCCCATACTCTGGAACTCATTGCCAAGACACAAGACTGACCAACAATCACAAGCTTCAAGAAGGCCCTGAAGACTCACCTATTCAGGAAGGCCTACAACCCCCAATAACGCTACTGTCTCCATACCACCACCTGAACAGCCTCTACCACCACCTTCTGTCTCTATCCCTCTACCCTCATAGATTGTAAGCCCTTGCGGGCAGGGCCCTGTATCCCACAGTGCCAGTTGTCCACTGTTAGTATTATCTGTTTTGTGTACCATATGTTAACCCTCAAATGTAAAGCACCATGGAAATAATGGTGCTATATAAATAAACAATACTAATAAATAATAATAATACCTCCTCCTCACTGTACAGTGGATCTGAGCCCACAAAATAGAGTACTTCTCTAGCTGAGGGAACAGAAAAGGACAGAGGCAGGTTGAGGACAGGTGAGGGCACAGGGCCTGCTGCCGGACCATGCCCACTAAGGGTTGTGTCTGACGAACCCACTGACTCTTGGCTGCGAGTGTCTGATATTACATGGGATGAATTGGATGACCGTTAGGTTGCTGGTCAAGACACGACCTCTACTTGACACTGGGAGCTCAGGCCTCTGTAACTGACCCCTGCTGCCACGCCCACTTACTCTGCTGCGACCTGTGACTGCGTCAGAAACATTTAGGTCTGCTCCCTCCCCTGTGCATGGCCTTTCACTTCTCTGTCATACTGTTTGATGAAAAAACCTAATTGCAAAGGGCAAAAAGTCCTGTTATTTTGTACTTTGAAGAGAATGGCAAATATGCCCCTTATTTCTTTCCCCACTACTGAACACCTACAGTGCTGGCCAAAAGTATTGGCACCCCTGCAATTCTGTCAGATAATACTCAATTTCTTCCAGAAAATGATTGCAATCACAAATGCTTTGGTAATAATATCTTCATTTATTTTGCTTGCAATGAAAAAACACAAAAGAGAATGAAAAAAAAGTCAAATCATTGATCATTTTACACAAAACTCCAAAAATGGGCCGGACAAAAGTATTGGCACCCTCAGCCTAATACTTGGTAGCACAACCTTTAGACAAAATAACTGCGAACAACCGCTTCCGGTAACCATCAATGAGTTTCTTGCAATGCTCTGCTGGAATTTTAGACCATTCTTCTTTGGCAAATTTCTCCAGGTCCCTGAGATTTGAAGGGTGCCTTCTCCAAACTGCCATTTTGAGATCTCTCCACAGGTGTTCTATGGGATTCAGGTCTGGACTCTTTGCTGGCCACTTTAGAAGTCTCCAGTGCTTTCTCTCAAACCATTTTCTAGTGTTTTTTGAAGTGTGTTTTGGGTCATTGTCCTGCTGGAAGACCCATGACCTCTGAGGGAGACCCAGCTTTCTCACACTGGGCCCTACATTATGCTGCAAAATTTGTTGGTAGTCTTCAGACTTCATAATGCCATGCACACGGTCAAGCAGTCCAGTGCCAGAGGCAGCAAAGCAACCCCAAAACATCAGGGAACCTCCGCCATGTTTGACTGTAGGGACCGTGTTCTTTTCTTTGAAGGCCTCTTTTTTTTTTTCCTGTAAACCAAGTACTCCCAAGGCAGCGATCTGTTATAAATATTAACAAAATATAGAGGCTCCACCAGCGATTATGTGGCATCCTTAACTAGCTGCTGTAATATGCTTTATTAACTGATTTTAGCTATTTTCTGCAAATTGCTGTTCTGTGTATTCGTGGCTTTGTTTCTCTCACTGGATTGCGGGTGTGTGTGGGTTCTAATAAAGCAGGGAAACTGAATCTGGGGGTTACTTTAAACAGTTATCTTAGCCATTATAAATTGCAGAAGAGTGCTTATTTCATATGACACCAACATTGCTGTTTTATCTATATTATTTCTAGAGGTATCAGTTAAAAACACAGTTGGGATTGGGAGAAACTGCACCTGCATATAAATATTTCAGTTCCAGCTGTTTTTATTTTATATCATCTTTGGAAATGATACAGAAAAAAAAATCTCGGTGTAGTATGAAAGAAGACAATCTTGTATTTAATATTACACCATAAGTACTGTTCTGCATTTTATAATGCCATAGTGCTAACCACTGAGCCATCTTGCTGCCTTTGTTTGTAGCGAATACCAGGAGTGGATTAAACTGGTATGGAGAAAAAAATAACTTTTTTGTTGGATCCACAAAAGACACACATAAAAACAGCAGTGATGTTTTTCCAAAAATCAGTGTGTAAAACCACAGGATTTATTTTATAACCTTGAATTATTGTTTTTGTTCATTTGTCTTCTGTGCCCTTCCTCGATTTCATGAAGGGCTGAATTCCTTTGTTTTGGAAGAGCCTTAACCTTTTGTTCAACCTGAATTTTTTGAGATACGCATAGTCAGAACAACTTGGTACCACAGACTGCAGAGAGACATAGTTGGATTTCCAGACATAAAACTGGGAAAAAGGGTGAGTGTGTGTGTTGTAGATAAATTAGCTGTTACACTACAGGAATGCACTTGTTTCAACCTCGTGTCCATTGTCAACATGTACAGAAAACCTATGCATTTGTTTTAGTTAACTGTGGAGCAACGTCCTTGATTTCTATAGAGAGGTGATTCAGAACTGACTTCTCTGCCTAGACCACATATCCAGGGCTATTTCTATGGTCCTGGGATTCAGAGCTTTTCCTTCATTACAATACCCCCCCCCCCCCCCTTTCTGTGGCAGGGACTTGTTCTGCTCCTTTGTTTTCACTTGGGTTAATATTTGACTTGAATACATCTAAATTTCTGCTAAACCCATTTTGAGTTTGACCGTGTGAAGCAGCCAGATCCAGAAACGAAGGGAAGAAGTACATCTGCTGTGTGTGTGTGTGTGTGTGTGTGTGTGTGTGTGTGTGTGTGTGTGTGTGGGAGAGGATGTTCTGCAGTGCTTCGGAGAAGTCTTTGACCTTTGCTGGTACAGAGGTCACCAATCAGAGTCTGGAAGGAAGCTGCTGGGTACTTTCACTGCACAGAGACTGGTAGCAGAGCATAAGGGTGAAAACACAGACCACACAGAGTCATTTGTCTCCTTAAAGAGACCGCAGATTAAACGGCAAACACTCTATCAGGCCTGTAATTTTAAGAACTGATACGCCAGCACAGAAGTAAGGCTAGGTTCACATATGCACCAGAGTCTCTGTTGGAGACTCCACCGCAGAAACCGCCAAAAATCAGTAGGGGGAGAAAAGTCCTGCACAAAGGACTGTTTTAGTGGTCTGGCTTTCAATCGTTTGGGTCCCCAAGTGCACCTGTATGACGGAAACCTGTGCACAAATGTGAACCTAGCCTATGTTAGCCTACATTCACATGACATGGAGCTATTTTTTAAAGGACCATCAAGAAATATTGGTAATGTTCAATGGGTGCCCCTTAGCGGTTACCCTTGGACCCTATAGGCTATAATGGGGTCCGCTGGGTGTCTGCTGTTTTTATACTAAAACCGGTGGAGAGAAAAGTCTTCTGTACAGATGTGAACTTAGTCTTAGACAGTCAGCAATAATACAGGGACTTGTACTGCAGGCTATTTTAATACAGAACAAACCAATTTGTTGCTATATGTAATTTTCACTTCATTTGGCTGACTAGATGCCAATTATATTTTTTATATTTTTATTTTTTAGGTATTTAATAAGTTATATCTTAATAATAGCACAGATTGAAAATGTGGGTTTATTTTCCGACGCAAATTAGATGAAATAATATTAATATATATCTTTTTTAGGCTAGTTTTACTGTGATTTAGTTGCACCACTTTGCTAAATGTTGTGCACGTAATAGTTTAGATGTGCCTTAATAAACTATGTGTACTTTGCCCATTTTGTGCTAAAAAAGTGATGAGGGCAGCATAACGTCTGAAAAAAAAAAAAAAAAAAAGTGCAAATGCTTCATACATAAAGTGCAATTTTTGCCAAAAATAGGCACAAGTAGCATAACTGTGCCCCAGTGTATAATAATTGGGTGCCCAGGAGCAATGACTAAAAATAACAAACACTTATACTCACCTTTCCTGGGCATCCTCGCTCCATTCGGTTCTCTTTTTTGCATCTTCTTTAGGCCTCTTGGTCCTGTGACGTGTCCTAGATGTCACTGCTGGGGCCTGTTATTGGGCTTCAGCGGTCACGTGGGGTGTGTGACATCAATCACAGGCCTGGAAGAGCCTCGAGCAGGATCCAGGGGATCGTTGGAAGCCCAGGAGAGGTGATCAGTGTTTTGTTAATTTTACTCACCTCCCCTGGCAGACTATGTGAACAGCGATCGGGGAACCAGGCTTTTCCCAATCACTATGATGGTGATGGGGGGGGGGCCCCGGCCATCTCCAGCAGGCCGCGGGCCCCGTACCACTCCGTGTGACCCTGCTTCACCATCGACGCCCCACCCAACATGATACGTGGCTTACTTCACAATACAGATGTAACTACAGTATCTTCAACTAATAACTCATAACAAAAGCCAGTGAAAGCATCTGTTTACTTAAATGGTCACTAACTTTTCAGCCAACTTGGTCTCATTTAATAGAGCATTTGATTCTGAACCAAAATGTAATTCAAAATAAAATGTTGCTGCTTTTTGCTTTAAAAAAAAACAAAAACAAACAAAAAAAAAACTCTCTAAAGTTCCTGCCACTAGGTGTCTCCCTTTTAGCTAATTTACATTTCATTCTCTGTGGCTAGGGTAGCTTTGTCTCCATAGATGCGAGACGGATCAGAGTAAGTGGGGAGTGGGTTTTCTCTCTTCACACAGTGAATGCAGATGGTAAGGGATGATTCTTATCACAGACTCCTTACAGCACATCTGCAAACTGCTGAAACTGAACATTCTGCAGCATCTCACAGTTTACATGTATTTACTTTTGGCTGCTTGTGGAGTTACAGATGGGATATTATTCACAGACCTGTAAGCAGCTTTCCTGACTTTGCTCATAGATTGCTCATTTCCTGTGTCATGCCTGCACGGTAGATGCTAGAATAGAGTGCCTGCATATATCTGCTCTATACTTGCAGTTCAGTGGTGGTGTGTGTGTTGTTGTTTTTATAGCACCAACATATTCCACAGCACTTTACAAATTGTAGGGTTAAAGTACAGACAAAATGAGACATTACAGAGTAATAAATCTACACAATGTGACTGAGGGCCCTGCTTGCAAGAGTTTATAATCTATGAGGTAGAGGGGGTGACAAAAGATAGCAGAGGTGGCATAGGAGGTAGCATTTCTTATACAGTGGTCCAGCCATTTTTATGGTAAAGGTTATTTTAATTAATTACTTTACAGTAATTAAGTGTTCCTGTGTCTCCTATATTTCTCCTATATTATATGTAAACAAACCAAAATAGTTATAATGGATATGGGAGTGAGGCAGACTGCTCCATACTGTACACTCCCACAGCCTCAAAGACAAATGCAAAATGAGTAGCAGCCATAATGTTTATCAGAAACAGGAAAACTGATAGGACTTCAAGTATGAAGGCTTATGCAGTCTTAAAACAGACTGCCCAGCAAGACCATGCACATATTTCAATTTTTCATGAAAACTCAGGTACCTTTAAGGCATGAAGACTAGGTTCACATCTGCGCTGGGCTCTCCGTTGTTCGGATCTGCCGGCCACCAAAGAGCTTGCGGACCCCATAGACTATAATGGGGTCTGCTGGGTGTCCACCGTTTTTTTTACTGAAATTAGTTTATTTGGCAAACAGTCCACTTGTAAGGTGGCTAACTCTGAAATAATGTCTCTGCAGGTTCTCAGTGCTGGAGATATGAAACATAAAGCAGCTGGGAGTATTTTCATACTATTGAACACTTTTCCCCAGCCTGAAATGGCTGATGGCACAGTGCGATAGTCTCCATATTAGAGATGAGGCGTAATGGTGTGGCACGGGCACTGCTGGCTATGTACATTGTGCAGATATCAGTCTAATTGGTCAGTGGGCCAGCTGTTGGTCCTCCACTGATCTTATATTTATGTCCTATTCTAGGGTTAGCTCCTTTTCAACAAACTCTTTAACAACTGCCGCCAATACTTTTGTTCTCTAGGAAGATAGGATGCCTACAGACGTGGCTTACACCCTCACTCCATTCAGAACATAGCTCTGAATTCCATGCACAATGTATGTATGTATGTATGTGTGTGGGTGGGGGGGGGGGGGTCAGGAGAGAGCTGTCGGGACGAATGAGCTGTTTAGCCAACAGCTATATGAAGTGTGTGGCCTTAAATGGATAGTCCCACAATAACAGTGTGTTGTTCGATCACAGGGGGTCCCACTGCTTGTGCCCCTAATGATGTGAACAGAGTTTCTGTGTCCCAATTTAACACCCAGTGCATATCCATCATAAAATGTCAGAATAAAAATTGCTGCAGGGCTCTAATTTTTCCTCCGTCCTCTAAATGACCAGATAAAGACACAGATGTGAACATGGCGTAAAACAATTGTCACACATACACAGTGCTGCTCCATTCCAAGTTTTTGGGAAGTAACTGAGCAATGTACTCTATCCCCTTCAGTCCCATAGAGATCAAAAGGAATGACAGCCCATGTTGAATGTACTTCTATGGGACGATTGAGAGAGAGAGAGAGAGTGTATAAGGATCTCATGATCATCACTTTATATTAGAAATCGCCACTGCTGAGAACCTTCAGCTCTGCTTTATAATGTTTCACTTTGAGGTTAGAACCCTTTAAATCCTGCAGCGAGGTCATGCCGTTCCCTCAACGCATTTGTTTACGTTTGATATGAGCTGTGGCTTTAATGCAAGGGACTCTGCATAATTTTAGGCTGGATCTCAGCTGAATATCTTTTCTAAGAAAGCACTTGGTCCAGGATTCCGCTCGCCTGGCCCTGCTATAATTGCTGCTGATTTTCTTGCTGTAGTAAAATCCATATATTCTGGGAACGATCATTGATTTCTCTGAACAGTTGAAGGTTAAAGCTGTGGCTTTGAGGATCTGTGTAAATGTTGGTTGTCTCAGGGACTCAGGAGATTAACTGTTACTGAATAACTGTTGCCCACTCGTCCACTTATGTGTCATAGCCAGCTTCTGAGAGGGCTGGCATGTCACAATGTGTAATGGGATCTATTGGTGAGTTTTTAGACCTGAGGGATCGCTAGTGCAATGACAGGTTTCCTGGAAGAGCCTATTTAACAGGATAAATTCCGAACAGCAGGTTAGTCGTTCTAGAACACTGTCACATAGTGAGTGAGGGCAGTGAGGTCATACAGTCTATGTACTGGGTTTGTTCTCAGAAATAGTATTTGCAATATTGAACTGGTCTAAATTAATCCTGATCTGGATGTATGCAGCTTTATTGGTTGACTGCAATAAGCATAGGGTGATGGTGATAGCTCCTTTTTGTTCTGACTTAACTCCTCACATACAGATATAGTTATCATTTTATTTTTTGTGAATCAGACAACTTCTTCAAACTTCTTGGTTTCCTAGATGCTCCTCCCTTCCTCTTTGGTACCATTCACCTCCACCCATTTCCTCGGGATATACTGATGACCTTCCATATCCAGTTCTTCTGTGCAGTGTCTCTATGGCTGCCCACATGTCACTGTTAAGGAGCCAGACGTTAAAATAGTTTCTTCCCAGCTACATGGGATTCCAGGACAATGCAATATAAAATGGCCTGCATCTGTCTTCAACTGGTCATGTACATAAGATCTTTATCTGCAGCTCATTGACAGATGTCTGCTACTAAGGTAAGCTAATTTGGTTATGTGTATGGGCACCTCCGACAGCAGAGTTCACAAAGTCTAGCTGGATATGCCAGACATCTGCAGGTCTTATGTGTATGCCAAGTTAATGGTTCTCCCGGTATACTGCTAGTGGTTCAGGGAGGCAAGGGGTTCACCTGTTACCAGTGTTGCATGGTGTATGCTATCCTTGGACACAGCCTTGTGTAAGTGTTTGTACAAATGAGCAGTGCACACAGCAGGAAACTTTACTCCAAGACAAACACTGGAGGAGGTCCAAGATCTCCTCCTGTGATAATGAAGCAAGTCTCAGCCTGTGCATCATTCCTGCTGATCTCCTCTACTTGTGTGGAATGCACCAGGTGTATCACACAAGTTCAGTACCGAGCTAGAGGAGACGCTATTACATCCACAAGGCAGGACAAAGGGGTATTAGATACCAGTATTACCCAGAGCCTTAAATTGCAATAAATTATTTTGTGATACGTTCATTGCTGTTCTATCACTGTCACTAAATTGAGCTTCTATTCTGGATTTTTGGAAAACTGAGTGCCTTACCTTTTGAGAGCTGCAATGGCTGCCCTAGTGGTTTTCGCTCAACTTTCTTAGCGACAACCAGCAAGGATGTGCAAACGCTATAAAACATAACTTTTAATAAATACAAATAAAATGCTACCGACACTCTAAAAACGAATATACTGCCCATACACAATGAGACAGTAATATATAGATATGAAGATATATAGAGAATGCAGTGCGGGATATCCACCTCTACTGGCCTTTACCATAGATCTAGCATCTTTCCATTTATCCTGTAAGATGTGAGAGAAATAGCTCCTGTACAACGTGGTTTCCTTGCGCTTCCCTGTTTACCATCTTCTAAGCCTCAGTCCTCTAACCACAAGTAAATCTGTTCTTTCTGGATTTAGTCTTGATCACACAGCAAAGACTATCCATGCCCTAGTGTTTTATGTTGGATTCTGTCATGTACATGTAAAAGAAGGAAATCCTATTTCAGGGTCAGCCCAGTCTTCAGTAAATAAAGTTCTGTGAATACTATACAGGTATGTTTTAACAATTTTAAAAATTCTGCTTGCTGACAATGTATGTGAACAGTATTCTTTAAACCCAGAAACTAAAAAACACCTTGATCTAGTCTCAGTCACAGAGCTGCCAGACACCAGAAGTCTGTTAAGTCTCCATGCACACACCAATTATATGGCGTGGATTTGCCACAGATTCATTCACATGCATGTCACAGAATTAACATGCTGCAGATTTTAAAGCCCCACACTGCAAAATGTATCCTGTCTTAGTCCTGTAGTATAGGGCATACTAATGTAAAGTTAATGTTGCAGCCACTCATCACCAGGCCTCTGAATTGTCCCTTCACCCGGTCATGTGACCCATCTTCATATTTTTTTTTTTTTTTTTAAAGCTATTTCCTCTCATTAGTGCAAAGTTTCCGCTTTCTTTTGAGGGAGGTGTTTTAGTTTGGCTTTTTTCCCAGATTATGCCAGTGGGTTCTAGGAAAAACAGGTGTTGATATGTAGAGAGCTACCTTCTAAAAGGTGCACTAATGCAAGTTCCTCTTTTCCTTCAAGGAGCACTTATTTGTATTTTCCTTTTCCAAAGGATAACTGGGTGTTCACACTACCATTGTTAATATCCGTTGCTGTCTTTTGTCATAGGATGACAGCTACGGATATTAAACTGTTGCGGAGAATGGACTCAGACTGATTCTGTGTCCGTTCCCGTGGACACTAATATAAACAATATGACAGACGCTATCTTCCGTCATGTTTTTTTACGTTTGTACCGGAAGATAAAGTCGTGCATGCATTACAAAGGTAAACTAACTTGACGGAAGATTAGCGTCCGTCATGTTGTTGCCATAATGCCATTAAAAATCAATACAATTGATCCCACAAAAAACAAGCCCTCATACTGCTATGACTTAAGAATAAAAAAAAAAAAGTCATGGTCCAAGTGTTGCATCTGTGTGTCAGTTTTTGACGTCTGAGTTTTGTCTGTTTTTTTCATCTGTTTTTTTCACTGATCCCACAGATTTCATCAGGCAAAGTCTTGATAAAAAGGTGATAAACTATCAAGAATGGGACATGCTGTCTTTGGATGTTTGTATCTTGTTTTTTTAAACTGTGCATAGCAGCAAATGCTCAGCATTTACTGTAGATGGTGCATTTTTGTAGTGTTGGTTTATGGTGCATTTTATATGGACATCATGCTTGCATTTCTTTATATGTCTTCTGGTGCCTGTTTATTAATGGTTGCTGTGTTTTTAGGCTTGAGCTGAGAATCTTGCATCTTTATCTGATGCACAGTCTGGGTGCTGTCATGAGACTGCTTCTAATAGTTGATAATCTTATTGGCCAATCTACTTTCCAGGAATAGAGTGTGATCATCTTTATGCTCTACTGAGAAGTCGACTTATTGTGGTTTTACAGCAAGTTCCAGTAACTTCTCTGCTCAAAAGTCTTAAAGAGAAACCAACTTCCATTTTTAAGATGTTTCTGCTTAGTTTTAGTTTCATTCTTTAAAGAGATGGTAACGCTTCCAGAGCATATTTTGCGGCAACATTCTAAGAGTAGCCACTGATAACACATGGATGCAATGTCTCTGGAGATTTTTGACGCTGGAGATCTGTAACATTGCAAAATGCAAAATTAGTCATAATGGGGGCAAGGTTTTCTACTGTTACTTATCCCATTGAGGAACACTACAGTAAGTGTACTTTCAGATGGTGTGGTTGGGCGCATTTAACACTTTATTTAAAAAGAAAGCCCCTGCATTTTTGCCTGGTTTTTGATGTGGTTTTTGAAAGGCAAAACTACAGAAAAACTGCAGGTTTTTTGTTTTTTTTTAATTTTAAAAATGGTTTTAACTGCACTGTCGCAATATACATTTACCTCCCCAGTCTGAAATGGTTGATAACAGTGGGCAATAATTCCCTGGATTTCATACTTTGCCTGTAACAAATGCAGTCTATAAAATATGTAGTGTGTTTTAAAATTTGGTAATTTCACTGGTATCTGAAACAGTACATCACTTTGGTTTCTTGTTTAATACTTTGCCTCTAACATACAAAATAAATTTAATATGTACGTTTTTCTGAAAACTTATACACATTTCCTAACCTCAATATATAACCTTTATTCACGGGACCGTCTATGTACCATGAACTGTACAGGAACATCACATGGACTTACAAGTGTCTCCAAGTTCATCTCTTTGAAAATATAGACTTTTATCGAATATGAATATTCATCCAAATTGCAATGAATGCTGTTGGTCTATAGGTGACAGTGTGGCTGCCTTTTCATTTCTCTTTAAAGGGAGTCTATCATTCTAGTCCTCTCTCTGGTGGTGTTCTGCTCATAGCCATTTTTGAGATATAGCGTTCCCCGTCCCCCTGTGCTCTGAGCACAGCAGCGTCACACCATAATGCTGTCTCCTGGCCCCCTTATATAATTTTGTTCTTGGCGTCCTCCTCTTTACTGTGTAAGCAGCTGCCGCTGCCTTCAGTGGGATCCGAATCCCGCGTATGCGCTGTGCGCTTGTGGAGGAAGAGAAGAACACCAGAAATAGGACTAGAATAGCCTTTCTAAAGGCTATTCCAATGTGTGTTTACTTAAAAACCGAAATTTCAAATGATGGACTCCCTTTAACATTGTATAACGTTGCACTGGGCAGTTTAAATGAAAAGTAACCAAAACTGTCCATCAATCTGGTTAACCAACGTGATTTAAAGCACATTGGCTATTTCAGTTCAGTCTTTACAGTATTCACAAGCTTCTTCCTAGTTTTTTCAGACTGAATACGTCTGAACCGGAACTGCTATTATACCCTGGGGTAACACCGGGGACATGAGTAACACTGTTTGTGTACTCTCCTCCAATGAGCCTCTTCTAATTATATTCTGGGCTTTGAAGAGACCCCAGAGGACAATAATAGCAGTTCCAGTTGGATGTCTTCGGTCCAAACGAAATCACCAGGCAATCATCGCGATTTTGATTTAGGTCATAAATGACAACGCTCCTATAATGCGCCACTTGCTTTGTCTCTTTCCTCCACTCACTGGAGGCATTCATCCATAGATTCCTTAAAAACTTTGAATTACACAATATAGTGTTAGCTTGACTTGTCAGGTGCCTCGACTGTCTTCTCTTTATAAAGAAGATTTCCCCAGTGAATAGAAGTCCGTGCATCTCACAGACTGTTACCTAGCTTTTCCAGACTTCTGCACAGAACCCCCTCATATCTTTGGGTAAATGGGGTTATCTACAGTTCAGACTGTAGAAAGACTGTAATGTGTTTTCACTCATCTGTCCCAGACATAGTCTTACAGAACTGGAAAGAGCTGCACATTGGAAATACATTAGAATTGTTGGGTATGTACATGATACAGTTCATGTTTCAGTACAGGTTTACCGAAGGGGTTACTCTGCGATCACCCGAATACATCGGACAGGTCAGTAAACTTAACTCCCTGGATCCCCTCCCAGCTAGGCCCTATCTCCAGTGGCCCCATTTTCTTGCTGCTTGCACCTAATGTCCCTGCAAACACACAGCTTTCTGCAGTACTGTGCCCCTCCAAACTCCCACATGCTGCAGCACAGCATCCATTCATGTTAGTCTCAGCCATGCACCCCTGGTAGGTGCGTTTACTGTGTCACTTCTGGGGTGTCCAAGGGCTACTCTCCTATGTGTGTGAAGCTTCTAGGCCCTTCCCACCCCTTCCTCGTTCCAGGGTCCTCCCTGCTGCAGCATGGCTGAAATAATTTAGTCACAGGCTTCTGTCAGGCCAAGGCTGCATTTAGCGCTAGTAAAGTGCCACTTCTTCCTTTCCCACTCATTACAAATTCTGAGCAGGCTTTTTAGGGGTTGGAGGGGGCTTCCCCTCACCACTCTGACCTGTGCACGTCAGGCTTTTCGGGGGGGACCCTCCCCCTCCTGCTGTGGGTGGTGTTCTGCCCTCTGGAGGAGATTGATCCAACGGATGGTGTTCCACCGTTTGTGCTTCCAGTAGAGTCCTTTCCCTGCTACAGAGGCCCCTCCTCGCAGCCTATCTCTGCCACAGGCTCATGTTGGCTGAAGGCTCTGACTCCATTACTCCCATTACATCAGGCCCTCTCTCCCATATTCAACCTGCTGCCTCCTCCAGGCACACTTTTATTTACTGGCCCTTGGCCTGGGCTCAGCAATTTCATCTCATTGGTGCCTGGAACTGGGGAGCAGCCCCTGGGATAAGCACCTCACTCTAATCCCGGTGTTCTGGGCCCTTCATTAGCCTTGCAGTATCGTAGGCGCTAGTGGGGTTAGTCCGGACTAAGATTATTCCCCCACTACAGGTTTGACTCTCTTAGGGCATTAATGTTGCTCAGTCCCAGACACAGTGGCATGTAGCGATTGGATTCTAGCAGTTCAGCCCTGCTTCTCTGACATCCCCTCTCTCAGAATAGCTTTGTGTGTTGCAGCCCCATTTGGCCCCTACTGCATGTTCCAACATGCTCTGATTAACGCTCCTTCTGATCCCTCTCCCTTTGTCTCTGGGGCTAGGTGCAGTACCCTGGAGGGGCTGGATACCTCAGTTCTCTATTAGAGTCCTATTTGCCTCCATCTTGGCTACCTCCTCACAAGACTTCTGACGAACAAAAGCTAGTCTGCCTCCCTGGGGGACCCTTCCAACTCGGGCTAAGTCCGAGTGAACTACCTACCTGACATGCAGGATTCCATGCAGGCTGTACAGGACTCCCTCTGCATGAGTCTTCCGTCCCTCCTTGTGGTGGTTCCCTTCCTTCACAACAGGCACTCAACTTGTTACCTGTTAAGCTCTCCCTCTGATTTTATTCAGGTAGCACACTTTCACAACACCTTTAGGTGTCTGCAGGCTGCATGGTTGTGTGCCTCTTTTTCAATTCCTGTTACAGTGAACTGTGCCAATGTAACATTCTGAGAGACTCTATGGACCACACTAATCCATGCCTGAGCTGGCATAGAGTGCTAGCATGGCGTACGGATGACTGTCTAACTTCCAACATCCAGGCAATCCTGGTCTGACACTTGGAGCCTCGTTTGAAAAAGACGCAATAAAGGAGAGAAATAACAAGAATAAGCAAAATGGTGGAAGGGCCCTCCTTTACTTTTCTTGCTCAGTAATGGTGTATATTCATTTGGCCACCTGTTAGAAGCAGGCCATCAGTTCCTGACACCTCCTGGCTGTCTAGGTTACCCTGGGGAGCTTTCCAGTGCCTTATTACAGGTTTTTCTCTATGCAGACCTAATGACGTACTACTGCCTGACCATAGCTCAGGTTAAATCACTGGTCGTATGAACCAGGGGTTGCAAATTCATATATTGCTGGGGTTTATATCCCTGCAGCTGGCTCCCTCACCTACTCTTGTCCTCCTTAAGCAACGTTTAGGTGGTCTGGACACTCTACTGCAGCAGCACTGAAATGACCTGCCTTGTTTAGTCATCATCTTCCTGCCTCTCTCCCCCTTGAGCCAGTTGGGCCTCTCCGCACCATCCTGGCATCCCCCTTGGTGGGATGGATCTAATGAACACTTTACATGACCTTGATTCAGTTATGCTCCTGTCTGGTTCAGACATCAGGTTCTGTCCAGCTGTCCTCTTCTCACATGCCTTGCTGGAGGCAGTCATCCAGGGCCTCAGCTGCCCTCCATTCCTTGTCTTACTTGTTCTGAGAACCTATGTCTTTCAACTTCCTTTTAGTCCCAGGATTGGACCATCAGAGTTCCCCAGCATTCTGCTGTGTTATTGTGCAATGATCTGCTTTGTTGTGGCCTCCTGTTAGTCTCTGGCTAGGACCATTGCAGTTTGTGGGCTTGTCATGGACTCATGACCAATTCCAGCCCTCCTTATACTACACTTCCTTTTTGCTGGTGTGTAATGCTTCTATTCTGGTTAGATCCCAGCAGGGTGTCCCGTTTTATGTAGACCTCGATCTGCCAATCTATTGCTGGACTGCTTGCTGGTTCAGTGGTTACCTCCTCAGTTGAGAGAATCACAGAAAAGTATATGGCAACGTTTGACCTTGTTTCTACCTCAGAAAAGTCACCTTTTATAGGCTGCATTTTTATCTTGCATAAAAGCTAAACAGAATAAACACTGAATTTCAGTAAAAAATTTTAGTAACAAACTCCACCCCCACCCGCTTTTAATTAGTCTGCAGACTATGCATAATAGATGAGATTGTGAACTTTATTAACATTGCACTGACTTATGCATCCCCTCTGCTCCCTTAGTGTTGCCTATTGTGTTTTTGGTTTTATTTTCTCATTGATTTCAGGGTAAAAGAAAGCAGCACTAGGACATCTTCTCTTAAAATGGGCTGTCTGGTCACCAGAAGTTCAAAAGAAGTTACCCACTATCAACAGGAATGGGGGTAACTAGCTGGTTGGGGTCTAACTGCTGGGATGCCCACTACTTATGAGAACTGTGGTGTTTTGCCCCTCAGTTTGAATTGAGCAGCTGGTCGAAAATGTGTTCCACCACTAATTTCAGCGTGACCACCAGAGATAGCTGAAATACAGTGCTGGGCTACCTGTTATGGTTCCATTGAAGTGAATGGAGAGGCAGCAAGCTTTCTCGTGATCATTTCTCATCCCTGTTGCAGAAATGGCTGAACATGGCTGTTCTGCACTTTTTATGCAACTCCTAATTACCTCTATGGGAAATATAAACAGGATAGCAATATCTAAGTTATGGCAACAGCATGGTTAGCTGTGCTATGCTGTTTCGGCAACTACTATTTACCTCCTATAGGTGATACAGAAAGAAAATGGAACAGCCACATTCAGTTTCCATAACACCTGAACTGATGCTCAGGAAAAGCTGCCTTGTATTTCCATGTTTGTGAAGTTTGGGCTAGATGGGAATACCTCTTTTAGTATATGTTACTGCTGTTTACATTAGTCTGTGATTAAGGGTATGAATCTGTGTCGCTACTGTCAGCGATTGGTAGTTACACATTCTCTAGAGCAGTGGCCTTCCAAACTAAACCGCATAGCATACGTTGATATCCTTTGGCTGTCATGCCATGCTTGGAGTTGTGGTCTACCAACAGCTGGAGAGCTACAAGTTGGAGACAAATTCTGTTGGGTATATTATGTACTGCTGGGATCTTCACTGCTTCACTTTTTCTCTTGCAGGAAATCAGACATGAAGCCAGTGACTTTCCTTGTAAAGTGGCACGGCTGCCTGAGAACAAGACTCGTAACCGCTACAGAGATGTCAGCCCATGTAAGTTTTCCATGCTGACCACTGCATATAATATATGTCTCCTTCCAATGTGAGAGCATTTAAAGGGGTATTCTGGGCTCATTCTCCAGTCTGCCAGGTTGGGAGTTGTGAAAACAGCCAAATGGAGCTGTTCTACATGCTTTCTGTAGCTCCTGTAGTGTTAAAGGAGAAGTTACAGAAACAGCCTGGCTCACTGTGCTACCCATTTTCCTCTATGGAGTTTACAAAAACAGCACAGAACAGCCGCTTTTGGTTATTTTTGTAATGCTCAACCAACTCAGTGAGGCTAAGACAGGGGTAAGATGGGAATAACCCTTTAAGGCAGGAGTGGGCAATTAATTGTCCCATGGGGCTACATGAGAAATTGGAATGGTTTTAGAGGGCCATTCTCGTGCACAGCAAGCGGGTCTGAAAATGAAAGTACACGCATGCGGTATATGACCCCCTTTTTCTGGCCAATCACATGGTATATGACCCTCTTTTTCTGGCCAATCAAACTGTATATAACCCACACGGTGTATGACCCCCCCCCCCTTTTTTATTTTTTTATTTTTTTTACCCCCCCCCCCCCCTCCCCACACACAGCATATGATCCCCCTATTTATGGCTCCCACACAGTTTATGGCAAATTTTATACTACACACACACACAGTATATGACCCCCTGTTATCCCCACCCCCACACAGAGTAGTGGCCAATACTTTTTGCTCACCTGCCCAGGCTCCAGTCTCTGCTGCCGCCTCCAGGGTGCGCTGTTGCCGACGCTGAAAAAGGTTGGGATGCTGTACGTAGCGTCACGGAGTTCTTCAGCGTTGTGACGTCAGTGCCGCGCCGCCTAGAGGAGGCATTGGAGGGCGGCCAGGACTGGAATGTGGACAGGTGAGCAAAAAAGTATCTGCAGCTGCTTATTGCAATAACACAATACGTAGCTGCCGATGCGTGTCACCTGTCACCACGCAGGCCGGTCAGAGATGGTCTGAAGGCCGTACAATGCCCAGGTCTGCTTTAAGGATATAAATGGCTTTATTGATAATGGCCACAGAGGCTTGGTCCAAATATCAAATCACAAATCTGAAAATCACATGTATACGTAAGATGTTTGCAGATCTCCCATGGGTACTAGAGCCTAAATTAAGCACATAAGTCAGGCAGATGTCATGTGTCATCATCTCCTCATCAAAAGATGTCCAGATAAGTAAATTCAAAGAAGAGATCACTTCTCACTATATTGCCGACCCTTCTCACACTAGGGGTTGTTTCCAAATTTGTTTAAAGTTAATGTATTTACTGTCTTCAATGAGAAGTTCTGCAGTTTTTCACTGAGTGAAACATTTTATTTCCTTTATCATTTGTGTAATTTTCTTCTTGTTGCCAGTGAATGAAAACCTTTATTGTTTACATCCAGCAATTGAAAACCCATCTTGGAGATATGTTTCTTACAGCTGAGAGTTTGCTGTGTTGATCCAGAACAAGGCAAAAACCCCATACCGTAGTCAATTTTTGATATCTTTGGCTAAAAATGTATTTCCGGTTCCAAATCTGAGAATCAGAATAGGTCGTTGATCTGGAGATCTATCTCCAGAAATATAGTAATTAAGGCTAGGTTCAAATCTGTGTCGTAGTCTCTATTGCAGATTCCGACAAAAATCAGTGGAGAGAAGTCCTGCACGGACACTCGGCAGACCCCATTTTACTCTATGGAGTCTGCGAGTAAGTATTGTTTTAGTGAACGGGCTCTCCGTTCGGTTTCCTTTGCAGACCCAAACGACTGTGAGCCCAGCGCTAGTGTGAACCTAGCCTAAAACCTGTAATGTCTTGGGGAGGCATGAATAGATCATGGAAGAGACCTCTGTATTGACTTTTTATTTATTTTACATAGTTAAAAGGTCCCAATTCAAATCTTTGTTTTTTTTAAACCAAAAATAAAACCAATTTTTCATCATGCAGAGTATTGTAGTCCACCCATTCCATGTATTACTTTGGTTACCTGCATTTAAACCCTTTATGTCTGTTTTGTGCACAGGTGACCAATGCTGTACAAATTACTTGTGGAACCAAACCTGAAATATTGTAATAAACGGCAAAACTATGTTTTTTGAAATGTGCATGTTTTTCCGGTTGTATTCACCTCATGATCTTACAGTGCCTTGCAAAAGTATTCAGCCCCCTTGAACTTTACAACCTTTTGCCACATTTCAGGCTTCAAACATAAGGATATAAAATTTTAATTTTTTGGTAAAGAATCAAAAACAAGTGGGACACAATCGTGAAGTGGAACGAAATTTATTGGTTATTTTAAACTTTTGTAAAAAATAAAAAACTGAAAAGTGGGGCGTGCCAAATTATTCGGCCCCCTTAAGTTAATACTTTGTAGCGCCACCTTTTGCTGCGATTACAGCTGCAAGTTGCTTGGGGTATGTCTCTATCAGTTTTGCACATTGAGAGACTGAAATTCTTGCCCATTCTTCCTTGGAAAACAGCTCGAGCTCAGTGAGGTTGGATGGAGAGCGTTTGTGAACAGCAGTTTTCAGCTCTTTCCACAGATTCTCGATTGGATTCAGGTCTGGACTTTGCCTTGGCCATTCTAACACCTGGATACGTTTATTTGTGAACCATTCCATTGTAGATTTTGGTTTATGTTTGGGATCATTGTCTTGTTGGAAGATAAATCTCCGTCCCAGTCTCAGGTCTTTTGCAGACTCCAACAGGTTTTCTTCCAGAATGGTCCTGTATTTGGCTCCACCCATCTTCCCATTAATTTTAACCATCTTCCCTGTCCCTGCTGAAGAAAAGCAGGCCCAAACCATGATGCTGCCACCACCATGTTTGACAGTGGGGATGGTGTGTTCAGGGTGATGAGCTGTGTTGCTTTTACGCCAAACATATCGTTTTGCATTGTGGCCAAAAAGTTCAATTTTGGTTTCATCTGACCAGAGCACCTTCTTCCACATGTTTGGTGTGTCTCCCAGGTGGCTTGTGGCAAACTTTAAACAAGACTTTTTATGGATATCTTTGAGAAATGGCTTTCTTCTTGCCACTCTTCCATAAAGGCCAGATTTGTGCAGTGTATGACTGATTGTTGTCCTATGGACAGACTCTCCCACCTCAGCTGTAGATCTCTGCAGTTCATCCAGAGTGATCATGGGCCTCTTGGCTGCATCTCTGATCAGTCTTCTCCTTGTTTGAGATGAAAGTTTAGAGGGACGGCCGGGTCTTGGTAGATTTGCAGTGGTCTGATACTCCTTCCATTTCAATATGATCACTTGTACAGTGCTCCTTGGGATGTTTAAAGTTTGGGAAATCTTTTTGTATCCAAATCCGGCTTTAAACTTCTCCACAACAGTATCACGGACCTGCCTGGTGTGTTCCTTGGTCTTCATGATGCTCTCTGCGCTTTAAACAGAACCCTGAGACTATCACAGAGCAGGTGCATTTATACGGAAACTTGATTACACACAGGTGGATTATATTTATCATCATCAGTCATTTAGGACAGCATTGGATCATTCAGAGATCCTCACTGAACTTCTGGAGTGAGTTTGCTGCACTGAAAGTAAAGGGGCCGAATAATATTGCACGCCCCACTTTTCAGTTTTTTATTTTTTACAAAAGTTTAAAATAACCAGTAAATTTCTTCCACTTCACAATTGTGTCCCACTTGTTGTTGATTCTTCACCAAAAAATTAAAATTTTATATCCTTATGTTTGAAGCCTGAAATGTGGCAAAAGGTTGAAAAGTTCAAGGGGGCCGAATACTTTCACAAGGCACTGTAGTTGCCTTAGAGAGAAAAGTATGGAGTCAGTGTCAAGACCAATAGTGGGTGGTGTCCAGCTTTAAAATAAAGTGATTAAATATTTTTAATTAGGTTATACAGTTATTGATATTGTATAATTAGATGCATAGTTTGCTACATGTTTACTTTAATAGCAATTCATTCACTGGCTTTTTAATGAATTTTTTTTTTTTTTTTTTTTTTTTTTTTTATAGCTTCTGATTGACCATGGTTTTCAGCTATTTATGAAGAAGTCAGAACAGGAGTTTGAGTTGGGCTGTGGGAAAATAGAGGAGTCCGAGTCAATAATTTGGCCTACTGACTCCGCAACCCTGCTTGCCAACAGCTGCCTGGCACCGGTTGCTTAAAAAAAAAAAAAATCCACCAAGTCACGCTTTTCATATTATTTAGTAGGATTGATCACTGATTTCACCACAGTTGGATTTTTTTTTGTTTTTATTTACCCCCCATCATTTCTGAGTGGGGTTAGTTTTGGTGCCTGATGTTTAGACTATTTAGGCTCTCTGTTAGGCAGGAGCAGGCAAGGGGATGTGATTCTGCACTTTGACACTGTCCACCTGTGATTGGAGTTCTGAATCATGTCCTCTTGCCAACTTCTGCCTGATTCCATCCATAGAGAGCTTAAGTAGCAAGCACCAAAACTAACTGCACTGATTGCTCAGGAATGATGGGAGCTACAGAGAAAATTCCAACTGCACTGGATTCAGTGGAGCAGCCTCTTTTGGGGTCCATGCACACCATCCGAGTTAGGGGCCAAGTTTATCATGAAATGCGGTCAAATGGCACTCAGAGTGACATTTAAAGGGGTTGTCCAGGATAAAATGTAATGTAAATGTAAATCTAAACACCGTCTCCCCGCCTACTTTCTAAATTACATAATTTATCAAAAATGTATATTTACCCATATCCCTGGGGCGGTCATGTGACTGTCCCAGGGACATTTTTTGGTTACCGGTGACGTTCTGTTTCCCCATTTCTGGAAACAGAAAGTCACTACTACTCAATCCCCTCCCTCCTTCACCCCATCATACTTACCTCTCTTCCTTTCAGATTTCCTCCTGTGGGACGGCTCCTCCCTCTTTTCTGACTCTGCTGGCACGCGCAATAGTCCCAGCACTGCTCTGTACTCTGCAGCCGACAATCCACCTCTACTGCGCAATAGTCCCGGCTACTGCTCCTACGCCTGCACAGTAGAGGTGGATTGCCGGCTGCAGAGGAAGGAAGTCTGGAAGGAAGAGAGATAAGTATGACGGGGTTCAGGGGGGTGGGGATGGACTTAGTTAGTTGGGAAGGGCTAGTAGTGGGCGGGATAGAGAGCTAGAGAGACAGGGAAGGGGTGTGAGAGGGAGTGCACAGTCAGCCTACAAGTACCATGATGCATTAGCTAAGACAGCAGGAAGCTACACCATGTAAACAAATGTAGAAGATGCCAGGAGCTCCCAGAGAAACGCAGAAATCACTCAAAACACTGCTAAAGGTATTTGGGTGCATTTATTAATCCATTAATAGCATTAACAGACCTTTTAAAAAAAATAAAAAAATTGCCCGAAAAACCCCTTTAAGGGCATTTGTGTGCATGGACCCTTAATAGGTGATGCTCCGCTGATTCCAGTGCAGTTGGAATTTTTCCTCTAGACCTGGAGTTGGAAGTTGTGAAAGGTCCTCTTTTACCTCCATGTCAACTTTACCCACTGTTTTTCTGTTTAGTAAGTAAGCTTGGCCTGCATTTTCCATTTCATTGAACATATCCTTTATATTTATCAGTATTAAATCTCCTATGCTGGAGCTCCAACCAAGTCCCCAGCTTATCCAGAACCGTATACTTTTAGTATCTTTAAAAAATGTGTCTACTGTGAAAACTTTTCGTGAGATTAATATATCAAAGGGGTTTTCCAGACTCAAAATATTGATGATCTGCCACAAAGGTAGATCATCAATGCCCCTTTAAAGAAAATAGGACCCAATACTGAATCCTTTGGATCTCTAGTAGTAATGGTGACCTAGTGTGAATATGTACCGTCATTAACCACACTGTTTTGAATCACCTAGCCAGTTACATGCCTATTTAAAGACATTTTCAACCAGTCCATGCCTTCTCGTTTTATATACCAACCTTTCATTTGGTTCATTATTTTATTCTTCACTGTTGTAGTGACTTTTATTTGAAGAGGTAACTGATGTTCATGTTTCTAAAACATGCAGGGGCACCAAGCAAATCCCCCTTCCCCACAGCAACTTTGCTCAGCTTATGTAGGATATTGCTTCAGTCATAAGAGGGATGTGATGACATTTTACCAGTGGAGATTTCTGTGGAAATGTTGCAAACCACATTCTGCAGATTTCCTGGCTTCAGTTATTTGCAGCATTGCAAAGATTAAGACTAAAAACTTCTACATGTCCTTGTAAAGTTCATACAGTAGAAAGATAAAAGATGTATGAAACCGAAATGCCCATGCCTAGATAAATTTATGTAATCTTAGAAAACTTGGATGCATGTTACTGAATAGAAATCATGAGTACATTTACAAGTCACGTGGCAGAATACTGATACTAAGCTTTCTTAGTTAGTAGATTGTATATAGACAGGGTCACAAAGTGGGGGAAGTAGGGAAATAATTATCAAGTGTGTAGCTAAGGCTAGGTTCAGATCTGTTACAGAGGCTGTGTTAGGTGCATGTATCGCAGAATACATTACAAAATTGCAGGAAATAAAGTGCAGCATTTAGAACTTCATCCACCAAAATGATGGACACTAGTACAGAAGCCCATCAGACCCCATTATAGACAATTGGGATTTTTTTTGGTGCACCTTTGCTGTCCGTCATTTTTATGATACATCTTTTCTGTTGTTGTGCTCTTTTATAAAAGATCTGAATGTAGCATAGCTATGTAAACGTATCTAAGATTTCTGACACTAAATGTAAACAGAATTATTTCTGTAATATGTATCTTTGCTTTCTGAATCAAATACATGTAGTGGTGATGGATACTTAGATGTTTTATGTGAAGAAACTATCTAAGCTTGGTCACACAGAATGAAGTATAAATACATCTATGAAGTTCATATCGAACCATGTGAATAAGTTCAAGATGTCTGTCCCTGTATCCAAATATACAGTGCCTTGCGAAAGTATTTGGCCCCCTTGAACTTTTCATCCTTTTGCCACATTTCAGGCTTCAAACATAAGGCTATAAAATTTTAATTTTTTTGGTGAAGAATCGACAACAAGTGGGACACAATTGTGAAGTGGAAGAAATTTATTGGTTATTTTAAACTTTTGTAAAAAATAAAAAACTGAAAAGTGGGGCGTGCAATATTATTCGGCCCCTTTACTTTCAGTGCAGCAAACTCACTCCAGAAGTTCAGTGAGGATCTCTGAATGATCCAATGTTGTCCTAAATGACTGATAATAAATATAATCCACCTGTGTGTAAGCAAGTCTCTGTATAAATGCACCTGTTCTGTGATAGTCTCAGGGTTCTGTTTAAAGCGCAGAGAGCATCATGAAGACCAAGGAACACACCAGGCAGGTCCATGATACTGTTGTGGATAAGTTTAAAGCCAGATTTGGATACAAAAAGATTTCCCAAACTTTAAACATCCCAAGGAGCACTGTACAAGCGATCATATTGAAATGGAAGGAGTATCAGACCACTGCAAATCTACCAAGACCCGGCCGTCCCTCTAAACTTTCATCTCAAACAAGGAGAAGACTAATCAGAGATGCAGCCAAGAGGCCCATGATCACTCTGGATGAACTGCAGAGATCTACAGCTGAGGTGGGAGAGTTGTCCATAGGATAACAATCAGTCGTACACTGCACAAATCTGGCCTTTATGGAAGAGTGGCAAGAAGAAAGCCATTTCTCAAAGATATCCATAAAAAGTCTCGTTTAAAGTTTGCCACAAGCCACCTGGGAGACACACCAAACATGTGGAAGAAGGTGCTCTGGTCAGATGAAACCAAAATTGAACTTTTTGGCCACAATGCAAAACGATATGTTTGGCGTAAAAGCAACACAGCTCATCACCCTGAACACACCATCCCCACTGTCAAACATGGTGGTGGCAGCATCATGGTTTGGGCCTGCTTTTCTTCAGCAGGGACAGGGAAGATGGTTAAAACTGACGGGAAGATGGATGGAGCCAAATACAGGACCATTCTGGAAGAAAACCTGTTGGAGTCTGCAAAAGACCTGAGACTGGGACGGAGATTTATCTTCCAACAAGACAATGATCCCAAACAGAAAGCAAAATCTACAATGGAATGATTCACAAATAAACGTATCCAGGTGTTAGAATGGCCAAGTCAAAGTCCAGACCTGAATCCAATCGAGAATCTGTGGAAAGAGCTGAAAACTGCTGTTCACAAACGCTCTCCATCCAACCTCACTGAGCTCAAGCTGTTTTCCAAGGAAGAATGGTCAAGAATTTCAGTCTCTCGATGTGCAAAACTGATAGAGACATACTCCAAGCGACTTGCAGCTGTAATCGCAGCAAAAGGTGGCACTACAAAGTATTAACTTAAGGGGGCCGAATAATTTCAGTTCACTTTTCAGTTTTTTGTTTTTAACAAAAGTTTAAAATATCCAATAAATTTCATTCGACTTCACGATTGTGTCCCACTTGTTGATTCTTAACCAAAAAAATAAAAATTTTATATCCTTATGTTTGAAGCCTGAAATGTGGCAAAGGGTTGAAAAGTTCAAGGGGGCCGAATGCTTTCGCAAGGCACTGTATATTCTTTCTAAATTAGATACTAAGTTGTCTTAGGCCTCATGCACACAACAGAGTGTACTGGGCGAGTGCAGGGCATGTGTGGCCTGAGCTCCATTCCAATGCTTTGGTTGACCCTTGCCTGCAGGAAACAAGTATGGTCACACAGCATACATCATAGATAAGAGAGTTTGTATCTAACCATGTGAATCTTTCTAGGATATCTTTACTATGGATCTATTTCAGCAACATGTAACTAAGCATTCTGAGAGAGTTTTTTTTTTTTTTTTTTTTTTTTTTTAAAGTATCTAACCATCAAAATGCATCCAAGATGTCTGGCTCTGCAACATGTATCTAAACTTTCAATCGATAAATTTTGAAATATTCAGATATCCAAAATGTCTTATACTGCAATATGTATCTAAGCAGAGTTAGGTAAATTTCTCATAGTTCCTTATATTTTTGGACGCTGTTTTGTTGTTGGAGGCTACGCTCATTTGGCAGGTCGTCTTTGATGACATTTGGAGGAATCTTTTGACTTTTTTTTTTTCTTTTTCTTACAGTTGACCACAGCCGGATAAAGTTGCACCGTGAGGACAATGATTATGTCAATGCCAGTCTAATCAAGATGGAGGAGGCTCAGAGGAGCTACATATTGACTCAGGTGAGTGCTTTTCCTGCTTCTTTTCCCAGTTGTTTTATGTCCTTGCTGTGTATGATCGTGGAATTACAAATCAGTGGTAAAAGCTGAAAAATAACCAGTCCTCTCAGCAGAGTGTGCCTCTCCACTGGTGTGAAAACAAGTCTAAGCTGTGGAGGCTGCATTGGACCTCGAGCAATGAGCATGTGATATCCATACAACCTAGTTGTCATTAACTATTGCTCCTAGGGTACTAAAGTTTTGTTTAGGTTCTGTGTGTCCTCTGCCCACTTAGCTTCCCATAAATGTCACTGGTTCTGGTTCTGCTTCATTTACTGGATTCTCATCTTTCCTTCTCTCCATACAAAATATTAATACCATCTTGTCTGAACAGGGACCACTACCCAACACCTGTGGACATTTCTGGGAGATGGTCTGGGAACAGAAGAGCAGTGGGGTTGTCATGCTGAACAGAGTCATTGAGAAGGGATCAGTGAGTATCACTTGTCACTCCTGTCACTTGACATGTGGTTTCCTATACTTTGTGCTATTTTTTTGTGTGGGGACTGAATGCAGATAAGAGATGGAGCTGTCACTAAAAGCACGGTTACTGGGTTTCGGGGGTTGGTGTACGTAGGCATGAAGAAATGATGATTGTAGCCTCGGGTCATAGAATGACATGAAATAGAGTAGATATTACTCCAGGCATAGTTCGACTATGTATATTATTCTGCACAGATGTGCAGGCATCACAAAGAGAAATACTGACAATTCAGGAATCTCTAATGAGGTTGCATTCAGTATAGCCACCAGTATACCACATCCAGGTCTTGTAACCCAGAACTACCCTGCTAGGGATACCTAAAATATCCACTTGGGAATGACAGTTGCTAAATTTGTTTATAACAGCTACTTGGTTCATAGGTAGCTGTGAGCACTGTGGTATTTAATTTTTCAGTCAAAAACTGCTATATGCAGAAGAGCTGTAGTGTTTTACCTGAGGAAGCCACACTGAGCGCAGTTTTTACTGCCAGTCTGAGAGCATCTAAATTTTTTTTCTTTCTCTTACCCTGTAGATAAAGTGTGCACAGTACTGGCCTAAGAAGGAGGACAGCCCAATGTTATTTGAAGACTCAAACTTGAAATTAACCCTAGTTTCCGAAGACATCAAATCCTATTACACAATCCGAGTGCTGCAGCTGGACAACCTTAGTGTAAGCATTGAGGCAATGCTGATCAGAATATCCATTCCTCTGCTCTTCACAAATGGATAGATCTAGGCTTAAAGAGGACCTTTCACCACCTCCACCAATGCCCATTGATTCTAGGGCATTTTCTCTAGCCCCCACAGATCCTGAGCAATAATTTCTGTTAGGCGTGTCACCGGGCTGTGATTGAACATGATGATATCTGTGTAACGCCCGTGCTTCCGTGGCCCCATACATTAAGGCCAGTGAGCACAGTTCACAAAACAGACAGGAATAGGACTTGTCCTGAGTGTTGCCTCCATACCATACACTGTACCCTGAAAATACACGGTCGTGTTTATGGGGCCATGGAAATGAATGGGTCAATGTGCTAGTCATGAAAATCTCAGCTAGCACACTAACTGTGCAAACCGTAGTGTGCATGAGATCTTTTTTTTCACCACTCAACAATGCTCTCAACAGTCACATAGGTGATCCCTGTTTGTTCCAGCCCAGAACCACCCAACTGACAGCAGAGAGCCTAAGTAACTGCATTGATTGCTCCAGAATGGTGGTGGTAGTGAGAAATATTCCAACTGCGCCAGAATGGAAAGATGAAAAGAGTTGGAGTTGGTGAAGGTGACAAAAGGCCCTTTAAATGTAATCATTTTAAAAATCATATAATTGCACAATGGTGGCCAGTTAGCATAAAACCATCGAGTGTACAAGAAACAATTATCACTTCACTTCTGTGTGATCATATCTTTACAGTGAAGGAAATAAGTATTTGATCCCTTGCTGATTTTGTAAGTTTGCTCACTGACAAAATTATAGAGTGTTCTTGTCTTTAAGGGTAGGTTAATTAGGTGTTTAAATATGGCGGCCACTTGAGAGCTGAGCGGCCGCTATAGCCGCCGGGTTTCTGCTGTTTTATACAGGAGAGACCGGGCGCTAATGCACACGGTCGGTGCCCGCAGTGATCGCGGGCATTTAACCCCTCTTGCACCTCGGTCACAGTTGACCGAGGCACCATTTTACCAGAGGTGCGTGGGCGCCGCCATTTTGCTGGGGATCGCCAGCACCTGGAGCAAGTTCCAGGGCCGGCGTCCCGTTACTATTACAGCCGGGAGCCTTGTGAAGGCTCCCAGGCCTGTGTTTCATTTAGTTTATATATATTTTTTATTTTTATTAAACTGTAATTTTTATTGAAAAGTTTTTCCATAACAAAATATATAAACCCAAACAAAATAAGGCAACAATAGGGGGGAAGGCTATCTGCCAAACTCCATATAAGTGGAAGTCAAGTACATCAATCCAGTAACAAGGTAGAATAAAATAAGGGGGGGGGGGAGACAACCACAAAAGACGGAAGAAACAGAAGGGATGGAGCAAGGAAAAAGAGGGAAGGAAACCAGGGATCAGAGACCTTGTAAAGTACATTACGTGTCCCAGGGCATCTACTCTACTCTATGTAGCCTGCAATAGAAGAGCCGTTTTTTTGTATTGTAATGCATTGCGTTAGTGTTCAGACTCCCTGGGGTTCAAGACCACTAGGGGGTCTAATAAATGCAAAAAAAAAAAGTAAAAAAAAAATATTAAATGTTCAAATCACCCCCCTTTCCCTAGAACACTAGAAAATATTTTTCCTGTATGGTAAACGCCGTAGCAGGAAAAAAAAATCAGAAGTTCCAAACCGTCGTTTTTTCACTGTTTTGCCTCTGATAAAACTTTGAATAAAAAGTAATCAAAGCGATAGACATTCCCCAAAATGGTATAACTAAAAAGTACACCTGGCCCCGCAAAAAAAACACCCTATGCCTCCCCGTACACGGAAATATAAAAAGTTACAAGTGTCAGAATATGGCGACTTTTAGAAAAAAAAAAATTTTTTGCACAGTTTTGGATTTTTGTTAAGGGGTTCAAATGTAAATAAAACTATAGAAATTTGGTATCCCCAGAATCGTACCGAAACATAGAATACAGATGACATGTCATTTTGGCTGCACAGTGAACGCCGTAAAAACGAAGCCCATAAGAAAATCGCATAAATGCACTTTTTCTTCAAATCCACCCTATTCTGAATTTTTTTTCCAGCTTCCCAGTACATTGCACAGAATAATAAATGGTAGCAACATGAAGAAAAATTTGTCCTGCAAACCTTAAGACCTCATATGACTCTGAGAGCGGTAAAATAAAACAGTTATGGGGTTTGGAAGGGAGGGAGTCAAACACAAATATTGAAAAATTCCTCTGGTGGGAAGGGGTTATCAGTGAGAGATATCGAATATCAAAAATAAAATCCAGAAAATCACATTGTATAAATTTATTTGCATTTTGCAGAAAGAAATAAGTATTTGATCCCCTACCCAACCATTAAGAGTTCTGGCTCCTACAGACCAGTTAGATGCTCCTAATCAACTTGTTCCCTGCATTAAAGACAGCTCTCTTAAATTGTCACCTGTATAAAAGACTTCTGTCCACAGACTCAATGAATCAGTCAGACTCTAACCTCTACAACATGGGCAAGACCAAAGAGCTTTCTAAGGATGTCAGGGACAAGCTCATAGACCTGCACAAGGCTGGAATGGGCTACAAAACCATAAGTAAGACGCTGTGAGAAGGAGACAACTGTTGGTGCAATAGTAAGAAAATGGAAGTAATACAAAATGACTGTCTATCGACATCGATCTGGGGCTCCACGCCAAATCTCACCTCGTGGGGTATCCTTGATCATGAGGAAGGTGAGAGATCAGCCTAAAACTACACGGGGGGAACATGTTAATGATCTCAAGGCAGCTGGGACCACAGTCACCAAGAAAACCATTGGTAACACATTACGCCGTAATGGATTAAAATTCTGCAGTGCCCGCAAGGCCCCCCTGCTCAAGAAGGCCCATGTGCAGGCCCGTCTGAAGTTTGCCAATGAACACCTGCATGATTCTGCGAGTGAATGGGAGAAGGTGCTGTGGTCAGATGACACAAAAATTGAGTTCTTTGGCATTAACTCAACTCGCCGTGTTTGGAGGAAGAGAAATGCTGCCTATGACCCAAAGAACACCATCCCCACTGTCAAGCATGGAGGTGGAAACATTATGTTTTGGGGGTGTTTCTCTGCTAAGGGCACAGGACTACCGCATCAATGGGAGAATGGATGGAGCCATGTACCGTAAAATCCTGAGTGACAACCTCCTTCCCTCTGCCAGGACATTAAAAATGGGTCGTGGCTGGGTCTTCCAGCAGGGCAATGACCCAAAACATACAGCCAAGACAACAAAGGCGTGGCTCAAAAAGAAGCACATTAAGGTCATGGAGTGGCCTAGCCAGTCTCCAGACCTTAATCCCATAGAAAGCTTATGGAGGGAGATGAAGCTCCGAGTTGCCAAGCGACAGCCTCAAAATCTTAATGATTTAGAGATGGTCTGCAAAGAGGAGTGGACCAAAATTCCTCCTGACATGTGCGCAAACCTCATCATCAACTACAAAAAACATCTGACTGCTGTGCTTGTCAACAATGGTTTTGCCACCAAGTATTAAGTCTTGTTTGCCAGAGGGATCAAATAATTATTTCTCTGCAAAATGCAAATAAATGTATAAAATTTATACATTGTGATTTTCTGGATTTTATTTTTGATATTCGATCTCTCACTGTTTAAAATTAACCTACCCTTAAAATTTATAGACTGTTCATGTCTTTGTCAGTGGGCAAACTTACAAAATCAGCAAGAGATCAAATATTTATTTCCTTCACTGTATGTTGTATTAGAAATCATGATCATGAATTATATGTAAACAGGCATCACCTGCAAATGGTCCAGAGTATAATAGGTAAATGCACAAGGTTGCCAGGTAATGGTTTGTTCAGCATTAATGCCTCTCTCATTGCACGATTGTATCAATTATCCAAACATCTAAAGGGACCTTTACAGTTGTTTTGTGTTTGTATGAGTTATAATTTGTTGTCCTTTTTGTGTCCGTGGTTCTCAACCTTTCACAGACTTGATTGGTTGGTTACTTGTAAATGCACTAACTTACATGCCTGTTCCCTGGGCTCTTCACTTTGTTCTCTGACCCACCGTACATTTATTTTGCAGACACAGGAGAACAGGGAGATCTTGCATTTTCATTATACCACATGGCCAGATTTTGGGGTCCCAGAGTCTCCAGCATCATTCCTCAACTTTTTGTTTAAGGTGCGAGAGTCAGGATCTCTGAACCCTGAGCATGGTCCTATTGTAGTGCACTGCAGCGCTGGCATTGGACGCTCGGGCACCTTTTGTCTGGCTGACACCTGCCTACTGCTGGTGAGTAACATGTAGTAACAATAAATAATCATTATAACCTCAAAATATGATGAATACAATAGACATGGGGCAGATTTATGATCTATTAAACGAATATGTGCCAGAATAGCATAATTTGAACTAAAAACCTGACCTACCTTCTGTACGCAACATTTATTAAAGGGGTGTTCCAACTCATTTTAATATTTAATACTGCTGCTGAGGGCCCTTAAACATAACAAACCATTACTTACCTGTCCATAGGTCTCCGTTTCTAGCACCAGCAGATCTGTTCTTTTGTATACAGGTCCTCCAGTTGTTTGTTCCAGAGGCCGTAGTCTAAGGCTGCTGTGGTCACCTTTTCACAAAAAGCATGTCATGGCAGTCACATGCTGTTTGTGAAGAGGTCTGTAGCGGTCCACAAATGGGATGATGTTGTTTAGAGACGACAGCCTGGGGACCTGTACAGTGGGGAAAAAAAGTATTTAGTCAGCCACCAATTGTGCAAGTTCTCCCACTTAAGATGAGAGAGGCCTGTAATTGACTTCACAGAGAGACCTCAACTATGAGAGACAAAATGAGAAAACATATCTAGAAAATCACATTGATTTTTATTTTTTTTTTAAGAATTTATTTGCAAATTATGGTGGAAAATAAGTATTTGGTCACCTACAAACAAGCAAGATTTCTTTCTCTCACAGACCTGTAACTTCTTCTTTAAGAGGCTCCTCTGTCCTCCACTCATTACCTGTAGTAATGGCACCTGTTTGACATTATCAGTATAAAAGACACCTGTTCACAACCTCAAACAGTCACACTCCAAACTCCACTATGGTGAAGACCAAAGAGCTGTGGAAGGACACCAGAAACAAAATTGTAGATCTGCACCAGGCTGGGAAGACTGAATCTGCAATAGACAAGCAGCTTGGTGTGAAGAAATCAACTGTGGGAGCAATAATTAAAAAATGGAAGACATACAAGACCACTGATAATCTCCCTCGATCAGGGGCTCCACGCAAGATCTCACCCCGTGGGGTCAAAATGATCACAAGAAGGGTGAGCAAAAATCCCAGAACCACACAGGGGGGACCTAGTGAATGACCTGCAGAAAGCTGGGACTAACGTAACAAAGGCTACTGTCAGTAACACACTACGCCGCCAGGGACTCAGATCCTGCAGTGCCAGACGTGTCTCTCTGCTTAAGCCAGTACATATCCGGGCCCGTCTGAAGTTTGCTAGAGAGTATTTGGATGTTCCAGAAGAGTATTGGGAGAATGTCATGTGGTCAGATGAAACCAAAGTAGAACTGTTTGGTAGAAACACAACTCGTGTTTGGAGGAGAGTGAATGCTGAGTTGCATCCAAAGAACACCATACCTACTGTGAAGCATGGGGGTGGCAGCATCATGCTTTGGGGCTGTTACTCTGCAAAGGGACCAGGAAGACTGATCCGTGTACATGAAAGAATGAATGGGGCCATGTATCGTGAGATTTTGAGTGCAAACCTCCTTCCATCAGGAAGGGCATTGATGAAGAAATGTGGCTGGGTCTTTAAGCATGACAATGATCCCAAGCACACCACCAGGGCAGCAAAGGAGTGGCTTCATAAGAAGCATTTCAAGGTCCTGTAGTGGCCTAGACAGTCTCCAGATCTCAACCCCATAGTAAACCTTTGGACAGAGGTGAAAGTCCGTGTTGCCCAGCGACAGCCCAAAACATCACTGCTCTAGAGGAGATCTGCATGGAGGAATGGGCCAACATACCAGAAACAGTGTGTGCCAACCTTGTGAAGACTTAAACAAAAAGTTTGACCTCTGTCATTGCCAACAAAGGATATATAACAAAGTATTGAGATGAACTTTTGTTATTGACCAAATACTTATTTTCCACAATAATTTGCAAATAAATTCTTAAAAAATCAGACAATGTGATTTTCTAGATATGTTTTCTCATTTTGTCTCATAGTTGAGGTCTACCTATGATATCAATTACAGGCCTCTCTCATCTTTTTAAGTGGGAGAACTTGCACAATTGGTAGCTGACTAAATACTTTTGTTTTTCCCCACTGTATATGCAGGTGAGAGGAGCTTCTGGGGCTGGAAAAGGAGGCCCAGGGAAAGGTGAGTAATGGATGTTTAAGTGCCCCTCAGCAGCAATACTAAATAATAAAATTATTTATGTAGTCAGGAATTCCCAGTCAAAAAATGACTGTCAAGTTTTAAAAGTGTCTAGTCTACAGTACCGTAGCTTACACTAACTATTAGACAGTATTAGTAAATCTACCTCAATGTATCATTTGGTGATTGGTAATTTGCTATGAGGGTCCGGCATGTTTTTTGTGGCAAGGTGCTTACTTATTCCTCTGACCACAAGATCTGACTTTTCTATTTCTTTTTTACAGATGGACAGGAGGAAAGATCCATCTTCGGTGGACATTAAGCAGGTCTTACTAGAAATGAGAAAGTACAGAATGGGACTCATCCAGACAGCTGATCAGCTGCGATTCTCCTACCTGGCAGTGATTGAGGGGGCCAAGTTCATCATGGGTGACTCATCGGTGCAGGTCAGAGGTCACAAGTAATCTAATAAATGAGCAGTTACCTGTGCAAATCTCAACACTTAATAAAACTTACATAAGAGACTTATTCTCTTGTGTTGCTTTATAAATACACTTGGGCAGATTTTCTAATACTATCTACTAGTTAGAGAGGACAAACTTGACTAGTGTAAGTGTTTATCATGTATGTGCAACGTTAGCTTTTGGCAAAAAATTGTGGCAAAATTTTGGCACTTTTTTTTTTTGCTTTGTATTTTTTTCAGCATGATGATGTATTGTCAGCCACAGAAACCTTTTCCACATGCTCACTAGACTACTAGACACAAAGTATCCAAATATCCCTTGGGGGGGTCGTGGGGGACACCCGTAGATCTCTGCCTACTATTATCTGCTCACCTTGCCTGTGTGGTTGACTGGCATCACCATGGTGACTCTTAACTTTGGGTGGGCGTAGAATCCACGTTTTTCCTCCCCACACCTAACCTCTGTCCCCTGGCTTTTGTCCATCCTATGTGACCTGCACACACATCCCACCATTTTCCCTACCTTACGGGTAGTCTTGCATGCCTTCTCCACTACTCACCTCTCCCTTCGACCTTCTCCGATGTTTCCCATTCTACGCAATCCAACCTTCACTCTGGGAATTGATGACTTCCTTTTTGTCCAGTGGTCCTGAGTGGGTCTTTACAGGGCACACCAGTTTCTCTGCAATGACAGATGGCTGTTTGCACAAGATTTACAGGAGGTCTCCGAACACTGTCCTTTGGGTTTCTGGAGAGCCAATGAACTCTCTCACTTCCTAGCTTCCATACTCGACCCCCTCCTCATATGCACGTTCCAAAACTGACTTTGAATCCTTGTGTTCAGGCTCCGGTCTGGATCGTCATGTCCAGTATCTCATATATGCTGTATTTGGGTTCCCTCATGACCTCCCTTCCCCTTGTTTACTTCCGTCACTGGGAGGTGGATCTGGGTTTTGTCTTTTTCTGATGCTTCAAAGGCTAGATTTTCTCCTTGCTCATACCTCCTTCATCTCAAGTACTACAGGAGGCAGGGTCAAGATTTTATCATGTTGATGTAGAGTACCCTCCAAAATACTTACGCTGTTGTCCTCAGTGTCCCCATCATGCTGGTACTGCTCAGCCCCCTATGGAGATACCCTCCATATTTTCTGGAGCTGTCCCTCACTGGCTGGTTTCTAGAATGAAGTCTGGAGAACTGTGTCCTCCTTCATGGATCACACATTTACTTTTCCTCCAGAGTGCTTCTTACTTCATTTGAGCAACATCCCTCTCAAGTCATACCGGGTATCCGTGGTCCAACACCTGATTAATGCTGCCCGTGTCTGTGTGCCTCCTTTAAGCTCTGGTTCTGAGAGGTGGAGGAGTTACATTTAATGGAAAATATGACAGCTTCAGGACAGTCAGCAGGTTTTCATGAGGACCTGGCACTGCTGGATAACTCACCAGAACTCTGCTGAATATAAATCCATTATTCTCCCAGAATAGTGGCGACCTATGGGCTGCCTTTGTCCTTAGAGGGAGGGGGGGTGCCTCTTCCCTTCCCTGGTCTGCACTCCAATTCCCCCCTTCCCTTCTTTTTTTTTTTTTTTTTCCTCTTTTGTGTCCCTCCCCCTTGTTTTTATTGATATTCTGGTCATTAGTATTTACTGTGTGGTCAGGCTTATCCTTGAGCCGGCCCCCCTCGCTTTACTGTTCATCCCTGCATGGAGTGATTTTTTTTTTTTTTTTTTTTTTCTTTTCCCCTATGCACATGCTTGTGTTGTTTTATTTTTCTGGTTTCAAAATGTTATAAAGAATTTACAAAAAAAAAAATAAAAGTATCCAAATAATGAATGCTTATTTTATTAGTTAATGTGCCCTGCTTTGTTACTTATTCAGTGTTCAGCTTGTATCATAATCCAGAACTGCAATTCTGCAAGCTTTAGTTTCTAGTTTAGTTTAGTTTTAGTTTAGTGTCTGCACAAAGTTTACACTGGATTCTGCATTCTGGGAACCGTGCATAAAACAAATGTGGCTCCTACAATTATATAAGGTCAGTTGGGACACCTTACAGACACCCATTATAGTCAGTGGGGTCCCTCAGGATTAGTTTGTGTCTGTCATTTCACCATCTGTTGCTTTCTGTTTTTCAGTTCTTCTGGTCCTGTGACTGACCACAAAAAAAGATAGGACAGTACAAATGTGAATGTAGCATAAGCTGCTATGTTGGAGTTTGAATGTTTCAGCCATCAGAATAGTTACTGCAGTTCTGGAATATGATACAGACTGTAACCCAGGCTTAGTACAGCATAAGAAATTTAATATATAGCCATGGTGACTCCAATAGCAGAATAGTTAGTGCAGCTCTAGTGTAGAATACATACTGTAGCTCCGGATCAGTACAGGATAAGGCTATGTTCACAGCTGTCTTGGTGGTTCCATTATAGGAGCCTCCATGGTGCGTTCTGTCAAATGCTGTAAAAATATTCTGCATTCTGTTACTCTTTGTTTAAATAACAGAAACCAGACTGTCCCCATTTATAATCAATAGGGATCAATTTACATTAGTACAAGATAAGTAATGTATCTACACAGTAGGAGAAATACATTATGGTCACTATGCCAGTTTTCTGATGTAGAAAGACACATTTTATTACTCTGTGTATGTTTGCTTTATAATAATGATCAGGTGGATAAAAGTATTACGTTAATAGTGGCTGATTCTGCATGATATTTTAATTGTTGATCTCTTCTGTTTCAGGAACAATGGAAAGAATTGTCTAAGGAAGACTTGGACCCTCCTCCAGAGCACACCCCTCCTCCACCCAGGCCACCGAAACGCACCTCTGAGACCCTAAACGGACGGATGCATGATCAGCCAGAGTTCTTCTCTCAGCAGGTGGTAGAAGAGGTTATAAGACGAGCGGTCAGCACAGTGGAGGAGAACATTCCTGATGGCAACGTTCACTTGACCGCTAAGCCACCAGTAGATAGGTAGGAAATCTTTAGAACAGATTTATTTCGTACACCAGTCTTAGTAAGAGCCCCAACTGCCACAAGTTGTACCTGAATTATCAAGAGGCTTGAGCCTCTTAATACTTCAGGCTCATGCCAGTGTGCCTGAATGGAAAGCTATGCCAGTAAGGGATTGGCATACATTTCCTGTATGATTCACACCAGAAAACTGGTGTGAGTTATAATAAATTTGTTGGGTGGATGCTTTCCCATCCTGCTCCACCCACATTCATGAACAGAGGATGGGGAGCATCTTTGTCTCAAGAAAGGGCCTTGTGCCAAAGATGCGCCACATTATCACATATCTACTACAAAACTGTCATAGATGCAGTGAGAAAATTCCCTCCAGTGTCAACCTTTCACTCAATCTGTTGCATTCAGTACCGAAAGATTTAAGCCTGCCCTGACCCAACCATTCATTCACAGCAGACATCACAATAGACTGTGGCATCTAAGCCATTAAACCTCTCTGATCCTTTCTTACCCAATAGCAAAGGCTTGCCAACCTTGTACGACACCTAAGTGTCAATTTATTAACATGATTAATGGAGGAATTGCAGGAACTGCACAATACAGGGCTATTTACATTTTTCTTGGGAAATACAATTATTTGCTAAAATCAGTATATTAGGAGAAGTGATGGGTCTTATTTATATTAAAAAATTTTTAAAAAAGCATCACCATGTGTTTAGAATTCCAAACAATTCAATCATACAGCCAATAAATAAAAATGTACAACTAGGTCAAAATATAATTTTATATACTTTATTTAATTCAGTACAAAAAATGTACACTAGAACTAATGATATAAATGTGTATCAGCCATTTAAAGATGATATATTGTATAAATACCATATACACTAAACCATGGGCCAAAAGTTCCGTGATATCAACATTTACCATAAAAAAAAAAAAAATTAAAAAAACCTTCAAAATTTTTACCCTCCTACAACAAAATTTTTAACACTCCTACAACTATTCATTCACCCAAAAAGCATTTCACCTAATAAAGTGCTAGTGCAATAAATAAAGAATAAATATCCAAATTAAGTGTAAAACTAAATACATAATAAATAAGGAACAAATATCCAATTTCATTAATAGTGTAAAGCTATTTATTTAGCTTACTTGTATATCGCCATCATATTCCACAGCACTTTACAGACATTGTCAGTCACTGTCCCATATAGGGCTCACAATCTACATTCCCTATCAGTATGTCTTTGGAGTGTGGGAGGAAACCTACGCAAACACAGGGAGAACATACAAACTCCTTGCAGATGTTGTCCTTGGCAGGATTCAAACCCAGGACGCCAGCGCTGCAAGGCTGTAGTGCTAACCACTGAGCCACCGTGCTACAGTAAATGCGTAATAATAGTATGTTGTAAAAGCCTAGTGCCTACCCTGCCACTCATGCATACAAAGAGACTCACTCTGCTAAACATAAGAACAAAGGAGAGTTCATCACAATATCAGATGGGAGGGGCGGGAGATGGTCAGACAGCCCATTTTTCAAATCTTATGTGTCACTTTGCTGTAATAACTTTGGAATGCTTTAACGTACCAATATGATTTTGAGACTGTTTTCTAGCATCAGCTGTCCGTTGCTCTGGTACGTCAGAGGACCAAAACAATGGAAAAAATGGACCATTAAAACATTGGTTGCGTATGAGCCAACAGACCCCTATTAATAGCCAGTATGGTCAGTCGGCTCTGTCCGTAATCGCTATTTTAGTGGTCTATTATTTTGGTGTCTGTTGTTTTTAAACTGAAAGTGACAGGCAAAAAAAAAAGTATTTGCAAGACTTTTTCTTCTGCTGATATCCTACGGAGAATCCAATTGCAGATGCGAAAATAGCTTTAGTATTACACTAACTTCGGTTGATATTTTTTTAGGATGTTAGAGACTTACAAGTTTAACAGCAATTTTCCAAACTTTAAAAAAAAAAAAAAAAAAGAAAAGAAAACACCCCCCCCCCCCCCCATATATCACCCCATTCTCTAAACTACATCCCTCACACCATTCAGACATTTAGGAAGCTTAAGCCTTTCACAGGAATTAAACCAAAATGTTGGTGAGATTTAGAAATTTACATTTTTTTTAAATAATACAAAGTGTCCAAAGAGAAATCCCAAAATTTGCCACTGTTGTTTGGGCACATGGCAGGGGTCATAAGGGAAAGTGCGCCACTGGACTTTTGGAGGGAAGTTTTTGCTGTAATTGTTTTCAGGCGTAATGACACATTTGCTGACCCCCTGAAATGTTAGAATAGTGTAAAGCCCCATTAAATGACAACATTTTGGAAACTACACCCCTCAAGAAATTTATCATGGGGTATATTGAGCATTTTGATCTCACATGTCTTTCATAGAATTTATTAACATTTTTTTAATGTTAATAAATTTTTTTTCCTTTAACCACTTTTTTTTTTTAATCACTTTTTTTTTTTTAATGACTGTTATGCAGTCTCTCCTGAATACAGAAATATGTGGTTGTAAACTGCTGTGTGGACGGACACATAATGGGGCTTGGAAGGGAAAGAGTGTCGTTTGGCTTTTGGAGGGCAGAATATTGTTCAGGTGCCATATCTTGTTTGCAGTGCTCCTAAAATGGTATAATGTAAAACCCTAAAAAGTGATCCTATTTTGTAATCTAAAGCCCTCAAAGAATTTATCAAGGACTATAGTGATAGTGAGCATTTTGACTTTTTTTTTTTTTTAATATATATATTTTACTAACGTTTATTGCAATAAAATTTCACTTTAGCCTTGCATTTTTCAGTTTAACAAGAAGCAGGAGGAGAAAATTCACCCCACGATTTGTTATGCAATCTCTCCTGAATACAGAATTACCCCATATGTGGATGAAAACTGCTTGCTTGGGAACATGACAGGGTTTAAAAGTGAAAGAGAACCATAAGTGTTTGATGCAAATTTGGTCATTTACACTGAAATGTGTAAATGTTTGAAATGAAAAAAATAAATAAATGTAACCCCCCTTCCCTCTTCCTTCAAGATAAGATCTCATTTTAGAAACTTTGCGCTTTTTCCTGGAGTTTATCAAGGGATATAAGGATTATTTTGATCTCAGGAGTGCTTCCCAAAAATCAATGTACAAAGTGAAAATTAAAAAAAAAAAAAAAGTAAACTACTACATCATTTAAGTGCCCAATAGACAGACATGCTTTTAAAATATTTCAAATGGGTTATCCTGGGTACAGAAAAGTTGTATTTGTGGGTGTAAACTGCTGTGTGGGCACACACCAGGACACAGAAGAGAAGGAATGCTATATGGCTTTAGGAGCACAAATTTAGATTTTGATTTTTGAATACCATTCTGCTTTTGCAGGGCTCCAGAAATGCAAGTAAAGTGGAATCCTGTGACACGTGAGCAGCCGCTATAGCCACCGGGTTTCTGCTGTATTATACAGCAGACACCTGGCGCTAATGCCCGCGATATGGCACCTCGGTCAAAGCTGACCGAGGCGCCATTTTACTGGCGGCGCATGGGCGCCACCATTTTGCTGGGGATTGCTGGCATCTGGAACAAGCTCCAGGGCTGGCATCCTGTTACTTTGACAGCCGGGAGCTTGTGAAGGCTCCCAGGCCTGTCCTTCATTAACTTCTATTGCAGGCTACTCTATGAAGCCTTCAATAGAAGTGCTGTTTTTTTGCAATGCATTGCATTAGTGATCAGACCCCCTGGGGTTCAAGACCCCTAGGGGATCTAATAAATGCAAAAAAAAAAAAAAAAGTGAAAAAAAAAAATATATATAAGTTCAAATCACCCCCCCTTTCCCTAGAACACATATAAAAGTAGTTAAATACTGTGAAACACATACACATTAGGTATCCCTGTGTCCGAAAACGCCCGGTCTACAAATCTATAAAAATATTTTTCCCGTATGGTAAACGCTGTAGCGGGAAAAAAAAATCAAAAGTTCCAAACTGCCATTTTTACACTGTTTTTTGCCTCGGATAAAAATTTGAAAAAAAAGTGATCAAAGCAATAATAATTCCCCAAAATGGTAGAACTAAAAAGTACACTTGGTCCCGCAAAAAAAGACACCCTATGCATCCCCGTACACAGAAGTATAAAAAACTTACGGGTGTCAGAATATGGCGACTTTTAAAAAAATATATATATTTTTGCACAGTTTTGGATTTTTGTTAAGGGGTTAAAATGTAAATAAAACCATATAAATTTGTTATCCCCATAATCGTACTGAAACATAGAATACAGATGACATTAGTATGATGTTGTACCGTGTTATCCATTGAAAGTAGTGGAAGAGTGAAGAAATCAGGCGATACCTTTTAGAGGCTAACTGAGTATATTTATAAGTAAGCTTTCAGGAGTACTCGCTCCCTTCATCAGACATGGTGTGATACAAGAACTGAAAATTAACAGATATTTATACACATGGTTTTCAAAGCATTTTAGAGTCCTTAAAAAAAATTGCGATCTAAGTAGAGAAGTTATTTACAACAGGTCAAAAAAACAGTCTGGAAACTTGTGGTGCGTGACGGAGGTATCAGTAATTCTTGCTGTTATCTGTTTGCTATCAGGAGGTGATTTGTGTCCCTCACAGGTCATACATAGTTTGATTTGAAGCTGGCATGAATATTGAGTTCAGTTCATGGTTCAAACATAGTGTGACATGAAGCTGGCATGAATATTAAGTCCAAATTGCAGAGTTTGAAATTTTTGCATAAATTTGTACTCCATTTCTTTCCTTTTCTCCTGTGTCTTAAAATGTCCCATTAAAACCACAACCCGCAAATCTTCAATAGAGTGGTTTTCTCCGGAGAAATGTGCGGCCACTGGGAGATCTGTTCTGCTGTTATTAATGGTGGATCTGTGTGAGTTCATTCGTTGACTGAGTCTCTGCCCTGTTTCCCCCACATAGAGGCCTGTGGTGGGACATTGCACACACATTATGAGGTACACCACATTGGAAGACCTGCAGGAAAATGTCCCCCTAATTCTGTTTCAGAAGCAAAGTAAAATCAGAAATCCTGGAGAAACAAAAGAAACAGGTGCATAACCTAACCATGCAGGAACAGAAGGCTATTACATCACTGAAAGAAAATCAGGATATAATAATAAAACCAGCTGACAAAGGGGGCGCAATAGTCATAATGAACACCTCAGACTATATCCAGGAAGCAAACAGGCAACTGTCAAATCCCATCCATTACTCCAAACTTGGAAGTGATCCCACAGAGGCCTATATGAAAGAACTAAAGAGTATGATCAAGGAGTTTCCACCTGACTTCTGACTTCATCTGACTTCATCACCCAGGCGCAAGTGAGACATATTTGGAACCAAATGAGGAGGAGGAGCTGAGTGAAGCTTTTACAGCTGTAGTTGTAATGCACTAACGGTGTCTCGAAGCCCTGACGCCCCATGGAGAGATTCTTCACATCTCAGGGCATTTTTACATCAATTCAGGAGTAAACACAGATCATGCCAAATATATCTCTATATATAAATATATATATATTATATATATTTTTTTCTTTTTGGAATAAAATTGTCATGACAACACATTGTTGTTTCTTTTTGGCTAGGTTGTTTTTTTTTGTTTTTGTTAAAAAAAAAAAAAAAAAAAAAAAGAAAAAACTCATCTGTTTTTAAGAGGACGTGAGAATCAACCCGTTTTATTCCTTTCTGCTCCATTTTACCAGAATCACAAGCAATTTGTATAATGCTTGTTTATTGTTTTTTAGTGTGAGTGTATGTGTGTCCCGTAACAAGATGGTTCTTTTTTTATTGGATGCCCCAAGAAGCTCCCCGCAACCTGGGGAAAATAAAATAAACACATCAGAGGAATGTATTGTTTTTCTCTCTGGGGCATGATTTGTATTAATATTATGAGTTTGACTGTTGGTGAGAGGTAAAGCTGTTTTTTATTTTTTGGTTGAATCGTTGTGGGCTGTGCCTGACACTTATCTTCAATGTATCTGTTACAGAAGCTTCATTGTGATTTCCATGTTTTGCAGCAGCTTTATTTTTGTTTTTGCTCAGGGTAAGCCAAAATTCTCTCTCTCTCTCTCTCTCTCTCTCTCTCTCTCTCTCTCTCTCTCTCTCTCTCTCTCTATCTATTATAAATAAATAAATAATATATATATATATATATATATATATATATATATATATAATGTGTGTGTTTTTGTTTTGTTTTTCCTCTGTTTTGTGTTACACATTGGAATTGCACTGGTCACACTCTCCCATAGTACTGACTGATACACGCTTTCCTCTTGCAACACGATAGATCCACCAGCATTTCAACCGTACGGTGCCTCAGAACTGGAGTGCTAGTCCATTCCTTTACCCCCATACGTTTCATCAGCTGCCAATAAAAAATGCCAGCAGAGTCAACGTTTTGGGTTATGATTATCTTTAGATTTTAGATCTCGGTGCTTGGGAAGTAATAAACCACTTTATTGGTGCCATTTTCAGTTGGGGCCTTCAGGGCACTCCGGACGATAATGCGCCTCAGGTTTGGTGGTTGTCGAGAGGAGAGGGGGGACTGGAAATATGTCCTTGAGTCTGTTGTCCCTATGTAGCACAGGTTGGAGCTCCTTGGCAATCCTTCGTAGGATCTCCAGCTGTGGGTTGTAGGTGACAACTAGGGGCACTCGGGCATCTTTCTGGGTCTCTCTATATGTGAGCAGACTGTCTCTGTTAATGGCTGCTGCTTTGTTTAACTGGTTGTCTGTCACTTTTGGTTTGTATCCCAATCTGAGAAATTTCATCCTCAGATCCAGGAGGTGCTTGTCCAGGTCTGCTTTGTCAGAGCAAATACGATTGTATCGTATAGCCTGGCTGTAGATGATAGATTGTCTTGTGTGCTTGGGGTGGAAGCTGTCGTTTCTCAGGTAGGCCGTTCTGTCTGTGGGTTTGTGGTATATTGATGTGAGTAGCTGGTGGTCTTTAATGTATATTGTGGTATCCAGAAAGTGAATTTCACTCCCTGAATAGCTAAGTTTAAGGTTGATGGTCGGGTGAAAGTCATTGAAGTCATTATGGAATTGAAGTAGGGCCTCCTCACCTGCAGTCCAGATGACAAGGATATCATCGATATAACGAAGGTAAATCATAGGTTTGGTGGCGCATGTTGATAAATATGTTCCTTCCATTTCTGCCATAAAGAGATTTGCATATTGGGGTGCACATCTGGTCCCCATTGAAGTTCCCATTCGCTGTAGATATAGATCCTCTCCAAAGGTAAAATGGTTGTGGCTAAGGATGAATTGTATGAGCTGCGTTACTGGTTCTGTTGGGAGGTTTTGTTTTGCCAGGTGTACCCGACATGCTGCAACTCCATCCTTGTGGGGAATGTTGGTATACAGGGATTCCACATCCATAGTGGCCAAAATGGTACCCTCAGGTAGAGGGCCCAGGGCATTCAGTTTGTTAAGAAGGTCAGTGGTGTCCTGGATATAACTTGGAGTATCCCTGACAAGGGGTTTTAGGAGATTTTCCACCCAACCTGAGATGTTTTCTGTCAGTGTCCCAATGCCAGAAATGATAGGCCTCCCAGGGTTGCCATCTTTGTGTATCTTTGGGAGCATATAGAAGCTGCCCGGCCTGGGATCTTGTGGGATAAGTCCTTTTACCTGATTCTGGATCTGGACTGGAAACTCCTTGATCATACTCTTTAGTTCTTTCATATAGGCCTCTGTGGGATCACTTCCAAGTTTGGAGTAATGGATGGGATTTGACAGTTGCCTGTTTGCTTCCTGGATATAGTCTGAGGTGTTCATTATGACTATTGCGCCCCCTTTGTCAGCTGGTTTTATTATTATATCCTGATTTTCTTTCAGTGATGTAATAGCCTTCTGTTCCTGCATGGTTAGGTTATGCACCTGTTTCTTTTGTTTCTCCAGGATTTCTGATTTTACTTTGCTTCTGAAACAGAATTAGGGGGACATTTTCCTGCAGGTCTTCCAATGTGGTGTACCTCATAATGTGTGTGCAATGTCCCACCACAGGCCTCTATGTGGGGGAAACAGGGCAGAGACTCAGTCAACGAATGAACTCACACAGATCCACCATTAATAACAGCAGAACAGATCTCCCAGTGGCCGCACATTTCTCCGGAGAAAACCACTCTATTGAAGATTTGCGGGTTGTGGTTTTAATGGGACATTTTAAGACACAGGAGAAAAGGAAAGAAATGGAGTACAAATTTATGCAAAAATTTCAAACTCTGCAATTTGGACTTAATATTCATGCCAGCTTCATGTCACACTATGTTTGAACCATGAACTGAACTCAATATTCATGCCAGCTTCAAATCAAACTATGTATGACCTGTGAGGGACACAAATCACCTCCTGATAGCAAACAGATAACAGCAAGAATTACTGATACCTCCGTCACGCACCACAAGTTTCCAGACTGTTTTTTTGACCTGTTGTAAATAACTTCTCTACTTAGATTGCAATTTTTTTTAAGGACTCTAAAATGCTTTGAAAACCATGTGTATAAATATCTGTTAATTTTCAGTTCTTGTATCACACCATGTCTGATGAAGGGAGCGAGTACTCCTGAAAGCTTACTTATAAATATACTCAGTTAGCCTCTAAAAGGTATCGCCTGATTTCTTCACTCTCCCAATACAGATGACATGTCATTTTGGCTGTAGAGCGAACGCCATAAAAATGAAGCCCGTAAGAAAGTCGCACAAATGCACTTTTTCTTCAAATCCACCCCATTCAGAATTTTTTTCCAGCTTCCCAGTACATTGTACAGAATAATAAATGGTAGCATCAAGAAAAAAATTTTTTTCCCCGCATTAAGACCTCATATGGCTCTGAGAACGGAAAAATAAAAAAGTTATTGGGTTTGGAAGGGGGGGGGGGGGGGGAGTCAAAAACGAAAATCGAAAAATGTCACCAGTGGGATGGGATTAAAGTGGTGTGTGTGTGTTGACACAAGTTGGACATAACCTATTGTGCACTGAAATGGCTTTTTTTTTTCTGGAAAAAAATTTCAATTTTCACTATCCAATTTATGGAAAATAAATGAATGAAGCTTTCAAGGTGTGAAAATGCTCACTACACCTCTTGATAAATTCCTTGAGGGTTGTAGGTTCCAAAATGGGGTTACGTGTCAGGGCAATCCACTTTAGTGACACTTCAGGGGTTTTGCAAAGTGGAATTGAGTTTAAAAAAACCAACCTGTTTAAATCTGTGTTCCAAAAGTCAAATAGTGCTCTTTCCCTTTAGTACCCTGCCGTGTACCCAAACTACAGTTAGTACCTACTTATATGACATTAACCCCTTGCCATCACAGCCATTTTTCTGTTCTTGTTTTTAACTCTCCACCTTCCATAGCCATAACTTTTTCTGTTCACATAGCCTTATGAGGACTTTTTTTTTTTTTGTTTGTTTTTTTTTGTACTTCCATTTTATATTCCATACAATGGACTGCTGCAGCAGTTCTCTGTGTGGCCAAGATGACAATCATGGCAGTTTGGCCATTTTGATTTCCCCCTTCCCATTGCTACGGCGTTTACTGTATGTGAAAAATACTTTCATACATTTGTAGTTTGGGCATAATTTTTTATATTAGGTTCTGTTTATTTCTATTTCAGATCTAGGCAAAGGGAGGTGATTTGAAAGTTGGTTTGTTTTTTGTTTTTAATATCTTTAAAAACAGTTAAATACTGTTTTATTAGCCCCTAATGAAACCAAGATTGAACATTTTTGGCCTCAGTTCTAAGTGTCTTGTCTGAAGGAAACCAGGCGCTGCTCATCACTTGCCCAATACCATCTCTACAGTGAAGCATGGCAATGGCAGCATCATGCTGTAAGGTTTTTTTTTTTTCAGTGGCTAAGAAGGGAAATCGGCCTGGATTGAGGGGAAGCTGAACAGAGTAAAGTACAATTATTCTTGAAAACCTGATTTAGAGTGCTCTAGGTTTCAAAGGTTTACCTTCCAACAAGATATTGACCCTAAGCAAACAGTAAAGACTACATGAGCGACGTAGGGGCAACTGTGAATGTCCTTGAGTGGCTCAGTCAGAGCCCTCATTTTAACCCAATCAGATATCTCTGGAGAGACCTGAAAATGGCTGTCTACCAATGGTCCCCATCCAATCTGAGAGCGCTTGAAATGATGTGCAGAGAAGAGTGGCAGAAAATCCCCAAATCCAGGTGTGCAAACCTTGTAGCATCATACCAAAGAAGACTGGAGGCTGTAATCGTTGCCAAAGGTGCTTCAACTAAGTGCTGAGTAAGAGTCTGAATACTTGAATGCAATATTTTAGTTTTTCCTTTTCAGTAAATTAGCAGGAAGGCAAGAAATAGTATTTGGCTTTTAGAGTGCATATTTAGTTTTGATTTTGGACACTGTCACGTTTGCAGAACCCTGAGTTGCCAGTAAGGAGGAAAACCTCAACCCCATTTCCCCAGTGTGACCCTATTTTGGAAACTACACCCCTCCAAAGAGTTTATCAAGGTGTGCAGTGAGCAGTAGTTTTACAGATGCACAGCTGATGATGCAAAGGGAATATGTAATCTGTGTGGAGTACATTACGTACATCAAATCCCACACTATTTTCCCACTAACTCATGATTTTGATGTCTTTTCCCTCTAAACCTAGGCTGAAGTCTAATATATGCTTGCACAACTTATACATTACCTTTGCCGCAACCAGTGTCGCCCTAAAGGAAATGGCCGTTTTTGGGTTTTCCATTATCACATTGTACAATTGTATATTTTGTTTTAGTAACTTTGCAGACTAAAAACCCATTTTGGGGGGAAATAATGGTTTTTGCTTTGCCACCTTCTAAGAGGTATACAGTTTTATTTTATTTTTTGTGTTAACAGAGCTTGGTATGGCTTTTTTTGTGGGATGAGCTGTACTTTGAATTGGTACTCTGGATACATAAGGCTTTTTGATCACTTTTTTTATTTCAAGATAACCAAATATACAGTACTCATTGTGCAGGTTATAAAAAAAAAAAATATATATATATATATATATATATATATATATATATATACAGTACAGACCAAAAGTTTGGACACACCTTCTCATTCCAAGAGTTTTCTGTATTTTCATGACTATAAAAATTGTAGATTCACACTGAAGGCATCCAAAACTATGAATTAACACATGTAGAATTATATACTTAACAAAAAAGTGTGAAACAACTGATATTATGTCTTATATTCTAGGGTCTTCAAAGTAGCCACCTTTTGCTTTGATTACTGCTTTGCACACTCTTGGCATTCTCTTGATGAGCCTCAAGAGGTAGTCACCTGAAATGGTTTTCACTTCACAGGTGTGCCCTGTCAGGTTTATTAAGTGGGATTTCTTGCCTTATAAATGGGGTTGGGACCATCAGTTGTTGTGTTCAGAAGTCAGGTGGATACACAGCTGATAGTCCTACTGAATGGAGTGTTAGCTGCTTTTTTTTCTTGCCATAATACAAATTCTAAGTAAAGAAAAACGAGTGGCCATCATTACTTTAAGAAATGAAGGTCAGTCAGTCTGAAAAATTGGGAAAACTTTGAAAGTGTCCCCAAGTGCAGTGGCCAAAACAATCAAGCGCTACAAAGAAACTGGCTCACATGAGAACCGCCCCAGGAAAGGAAGACCAAGAGTTACCTCTGCTGCGGAGGATAAGTTCATCCGAGTCACCAGCCTCAGAAATCGCAGGTTAACAGCAGCTCAGATTAGAGACCAGGTCAAGGCCACACAGAGTTCTAGCAGCAGACACATCTCTACAACAACTGTTAAGAGGAGACTGTGTGCAGCAGGCCTTCATGGTAAAATAGCTGCTAGGAAACCACTGCTAAGGACAGGCAACAAGCAGAAGAGACTTGTTTGGGCTAAAGAACACAAGGAATGGACATTAGACCTGTGGAAATCTGTGCTTTGGTCTGATGAGTCCAAATTTGAGATCTTTGGTTCCAACCACCGTGTCTTTGTGTGACGCAGAAAAGGTGAACGAATGGACTCTACATGCCTGGTTCCCACCGTGAAGCATGGAGGCGGAGGTGTGATGGTGTGGGGGTGCTTTGCTGGTGACACTGTTGGGGATTTATTCAAAATTGAAGGAATACTGAACCAGCATGGTTACCACAGCATCTTGAAGCGGCATGCTATTCCATCCGGTTTGCGTTTAGTTGGACCATCATTTATTTTTCAACAGGACAATGACCCCAAACACACCTCCAGACTGTGTAAGGGCTATTTGACCAAGAAGGAGAGTGATGGGGTGCTACGCCAGATGACCTGGCCTCCACAGTCACCAGACCTGAACCCAATCGAGATGGTGTGGGGTGAGCTGGACCGCAGAGTGAAGGCAAAAGAGCCAACAAGTGCTAAGCATCTCTGGGAACTCCTTCAAGACTGTTGGAAGACCATTTCAGATGACTAACTCTTGAAGCTCATCAAGAGAATGCCAAGAGTGTGCAAAGCAGTAATCAAAGCAAAAGGTGGCTACTTTGAAGAACCTAGAATATAAGACATATTTTCAGTTGTTTCACACTTTTTTGTTAAGTATATAATTCCACATGTGTTAATTCATAGTTTTGATGCCTTCAGTGTGAATCTACAATTTTTATAGTCATGAAAATACAGAAAACTCTTGGAATGAGAAGGTGTGTCCAAACTTTTGGTCTGTACTGTGTGTGTGTGTATATATATGTATATGTATGTATGTATTTATATATATATATATATATATATATATATGTGTGTGTGTGTGTGTGTGTGTATATGTATATGTGTGTATGTATATGTATATATATATATATATATATATGTATATATATATATATAATTTATTTATTTTTATATATAACCTGCACGATGAGTACTGTGCAGATTAAATGATGCCCTAGTTTTATTTGTTACAGTGATAGTGTCAGCTGGCACCCACACTCCATTGCATCTGCTCATTTTGCTCTCCTGCTAGAGGCAGGATCAGAATGGAACCTGAAGGAGACAGACCTGGGGTCAGTGAACCCCCCAGGCTCATTTAGGAACAGAGTGACCCTACCAAAGCATAGGTGATACATTCCCTTTTAGAGAGGTTATCCAAGATAAAAATAACTTTTTAAATTAGACCCGGTGAAGGTGAGAAAAAAAAAAAAAACTCACCTGTCCCTGGATTCTCTAGTGCTTCCCAGCGCAGTCCGGTTCTGCTGTCTTCTTTTGCCAGAAGTCCTCGCTGGCTGTGATGTCCCGTATTCCTTTCCTTAGGCCGCCGATTGGCCTCAGCAGTCACATGACCGGACTGTATCGGAGCACCAGGGACTGGTGAGTATGGGTTTTTGTTTAGTTTTTTTTTTTGTTTGTTTTTTAATACCTTCCCCGGGCCTAAAATAAAAAAAAAAATTACATATATCATGGACAACCCCTTTTAATGTTTCTTCCACTGACCATCCATCATAAATTAATTAATTTATTTTATCTATCTTTCTGCCTTTTTTGCAGCCTTCGTCATGACACTGAGCTGAGGAAGAGAAACCTGAATGACCAGATCCCTTCCTCATTCAACCCTGAAGAAGTGACCAAACCGGACAGTGCAGATGACAGAAACGACAGTCAGGAATGGAAGTCATGGGCGCTAAATGTGTGCGTATTCACAGTGCTGACCGTTGGGGCGATCCTCTGTTACAGGGTGTGGTACCATTAATGAACACTGTGCACAGGATGCATCTGACTTCATCACCCAGGCGCAAGTGAGACATATTTGGAACCAAATGAGGAGGAGGAGCTGAGTGAAGCTTTTACAGCTGTAGTTGTAATGCACTAACGGTGTCTCGAAGCCCTGACGCCCCATGGAGAGATTCTTCACATCTCAGGGCATTTTTACATCAATTCAGGAGTAAACACAGATCATGCCAAATATATCTCTATATATAAATATATATATATTATATATTTTTTTTTCTTTTTGGAATAAAATTGTCATGACAACACATTGTTGTTTCTTTTTGGCTAGGTTGTTTTTTTTTGTTTTTGTTAAAAAAAAAAAAAAAAAAAAAAAAAAAACTCATCTGTTTTTAAGAGGACGTGAGAATCAACCCGTTTTATTCCTTTCTGCTCCATTTTACCAGAATCACAAGCAATTTGTATAATGCTTGTTTATTGTTTTTTAGTGTGAGTGTATGTGTGTCCCGTAACAAGATGGTTCTTTTTTTATTGGATGCCCCAAGAAGCTCCCCGCAACCTGGGGAAAATAAAATAAACACATCAGAGGAATGTATTGTTTTTCTCTCTGGGGCATGATTTGTATTAATATTATGAGTTTGACTGTTGGTGAGAGGTAAAGCTGTTTTTTATTTTTTGGTTGAATCGTTGTGGGCTGTGCCTGACACTTATCTTCAATGTATCTGTTACAGAAGCTTCATTGTGATTTCCATGTTTTGCAGCAGCTTTATTTTTGTTTTTGCTCAGGGTAAGCCAAAATCTCTCTCTCTCTCTCTCTCTCTCTCTCTATCTATTATAAATAAATAATTTATATATATATATATATATATATATATATATATATATATATATAATGTGTGTGTTTTTGTTTTGTTTTTCCTCTGTTTTGTGTTACACATTGGAATTGCACTGGTCACACTCTCCCATAGTACTGACTGATACACGCTTTCCTCTTGCAACACGATAGATCCACCAGCATTTCAACCGTACGGTGCCTCAGAACTGGAGTGCTAGTCCATTCCTTTACCCCCCATACGTTTCATCAGCTGCCAATAAAAAATGCCAGCAGAGTCAACGTTTTGGGTTATGATTATCTTTAGATTTTAGATCTCGGTGCTTGGGAAGTAATAAACCACTTTACTTGGGCTGAGATGGGTGCACAGGGCTTCACTTACCACCACAGTAGTATTGGAAGGTCTGTGTCGGTTGCTCTGTGGCTGTTGTGTCAGATTCATTTGTATAAGCTTTCTTTTTCCTCTTGCCTTTTACATTTATACACAGTACAATGTGTTGGGTTGTGTAACCAACACCATTTGGAAGGGGAGGAGTTGGGTATTCAGGTCAATATATGTGAACTTTACAATACTGTTTTAAACCTGACGCAATACAGATACGCACTTGTGACACATGAATGTGTTATGGATTTATGTGCTGATTCAATAAAGTTATATCCCCCTTCCATCTGTTTTCACTGTGTAGTTTGTGGTTGATCTGTTGCAGTGTTTGTCTACTGCTGCTGATCTAGGTGATGGGTCCAGGAAAAGATATTGTTTTAGAAAAAGCTGAGCAATGCAGCAGCATGAGCTGGGGACTGGCCTGGTGTCTCTGCTTTTCTGCTGCCCATAGTGTTTTGTCTGACAGTCTGTTTGCTGGTATATACTGTAATAACCACTATTTTATAGGGTTTCCAGACAGCAGAAATCAGCAAGTGTGCCTCAAAGGACTTGGATCTTCAGCTCTCAGCAGGAATAATTTGATAATTTATCATTTTGACCACCTGCTACCACCAAAAGGAGGCTCTTTAGAAGGATCCTAAGTTCCCTCTAGTGGTGACTATAGGCAGCTAGAAATTTAATTCTAGAATTGTGTGAAGGAAAACTGACTCTTCAGCTCAAACCCCTATACATTTATATCATGAAATTATTGAATGCAGAATTTGAGGAACAATTATCAGTGATTTGCTTTAGGGTGTATAGGGGGGGATAAGTGAAAACTTAAAAGTCATGTGTTTAGTAAGATGTAGGAGCTTGTTTTACCTCTGGGGTATGATTGTGAAGAAAAAAAAAAAAAATCTGACACTGCTTTTCTATATGTAAAATCCATCATGTTGCCCTGCTGAGGGAGGGACTTGGGGCTTAACACGATGGTTTCTGTTCAGGTTGTGTATCACTAGTACTAGAAGATGGTGAAGCAGCACAACCTCAACTGCTCCACCATTGTCTGATATTAGTGCAGCTGTGGTCACTGCCTCAGAAATCTTGTCAGGCTGTTACACAGTCTGTGCAAAAAGCATGCAGTGAACCATTGGCTCCTTCCCCCTCCCCTCCAGGAGCAGGGATGCCATCCAGGATGGGGTTTTGGCATACAGAAGAATAGTCGGACGTTTTTATTTATTTTTTTTCCTCCCACTATCATACTCCTATGTGCAAAACAGACTCCTGCGTCATACTACAAAATTGCAGGTAGGTATCAGGGCAGTTTTGCCTTTAATGGTGCAATCCCACAGTCCTGCTCCCATTATGCTTTTGCAAATGTTCTTTGCTTATCGCAGAGTTGAACTTTGCTGGCCACTGTCTCTAGCCTCTGCAAAATATACAGCTTCCAGCATGATGTGAAGATTTGCTGGGAGTTGTCGTTTGGTTAGATGGGGGCTACTACTTGAGTTCCAGAGACCATGTTCTACAGAAATTGACAGTACTCTTGCTATGAGTCAGTTTTAACTTGTTCCTTTTCCCTCCATGCTTGTACTATATGAGCTATTTCTAGCAGTAAAGTTGCTTCAAGTTGGAACCAGGTGTGGCAAAGAAACTGCAATGAACTTTTATATGAGATTTGCAGAGCAAGGATATTTAGCTGTTCCTGTCGTAACATTGGTTATTAAGAGTTATAAGTAACTCAGTGTCTGAACATTTCCATGTATTGTGTAACTTTACAAATTATTTATCTAAGTTTGATCACCGGCTTCAGTTTCTTAAATAACAGGTAACCCTTATTTCAGCCACTCCTCTGGACTTTAAATGGTCACTAACTATTCAGACAGCTTAGTTTATTTAGTAGAGCATGTGATTCTGGACAAAGATGTAAAGCACTTTATTAATGTTGCTTTTTTTTATGCCTGAAAAAAACCTCTTTAAGCTAAGGCCGCAGCAGCAACACATCACTGTTTTTCCACAGCGCTTTTCACAGAAAGTCTCTGTGAAATCTCTGGACTTTCTGCTTCCATTATACCTATAGGGAAACCGCCAGCGTTTCTGTAGGTATAATTGACATGCTGCGATTTCCAAAATGGCAACGTTTTTGGAAATTGCATTATGTCTGCTGTACATATTTTTCCGCAATGTGTGGATGGGATTTGCTAGTTCACTTTGCAGGGACTGTAAATGCCACGTAGTGTAAAGTGTTTTACAGTCCCTGGGAAGTGGATGGTTTTCTGGCTAATCTCATCCACACATTGCAGAACAAAATCCACAGCTGAAATGCTGCGATTTAAAAAAAAACAAAAAAAACTGTTTTTGGAAATCATAGCATGTCAATTATACCTAAGGAATCTGTGGCATTTTCCGTTAAGGTATAATAGAATGAGAAAGTCCACAGAGGAAAACTAAGGCCCCATATTGTGGAAATGCAGCTTTTTTTGTTGCAGATTTTGCTGTGGTTTTTTTTGAGCCAAAGCCAGGAGTGGATTGAGCAGAAGGTAGAAGTTATAATGCTTTTGTAGCCATTCTTAGCTCTCGCTCAGAAAACCACAGCAATATCTGCAACAAAAAAGCTGTGTTTCTTAGCCACTAGGTGTCACCCTTCTAGCTAATCTGCTAGTCACTCCATGTTACTAGGGAAGGGTCTGTCCTTAGTTATTGCTGGAAACTAGACATTTTCACAGTTAGTGCGAGGGGGAAACATTACAATAAGCTCATGGATCATAAAGACATTTCTAGACATGTACAGAATAGTATTTTATTGTTGCCCTGTAACAAGACATTGCAATCCTTCAGTTTTGTGCTCTATAAAGGGAGCTGTAGTAGATATTGCTAAAATTCCTATGGATGCAGGTGATTACACCATTTTCCAGTCCAGATAGCCTTGGGAACATAGCGGATTTCCAACTTCTAAACCGCTTTATGACCAATTACCAATTCAAGATAAAATCAAAAATATCTACCATTCTTTAACCATTTCCCGACATCCACCATAATAGTACGGCGAAGCTCTAAAAAAATTCAAAATGGGGTGGATTTGAAGAAAAAGTGCATTTGTACAACTTTCTTACGGGCTTCGTTTTTAAGGTATTCGCTCCACAGCCAAAATGATATGTCACCTGTATTCTATGTTTCAGTACGATTCCGGGGATACTAAATTTATATGGTTTAATATACATTTTAACCCCTTAACAAAAATCCAAAACTGCAAAAATATATATTTTTTAAAAGTCTCCATATTCTGACAGCGAATCCTATTTGTAGTTTTAGACATATTTATCAATCTGTATGTCTTTGCGAAACGCCAAAATTCTGGCTCATTTTTCTGATGCAGCAAAAAATAAAATGAATGATGTCCAAAAAGCCAAAAAAGAAAAAAAGTCTCCATTGCCCATGCAATAAAGTCTGGCTCAATTGAATCTTGAACCAAGTTTAAACTTGGTAATCTGAAAAAGAAATACTGTATATGTTCTTTTCTGTTTCATAAACAGTAGACATTTTAAAACCACACCCGTTCTGGTGCACATTTTTTCAAAAGTGTCAAGTCAGTCGTATTATTATTTTTCTTTCCAGTGCATGTGGTTCATAAATATGCTATAAATGCTGTGCACCATAAATTTTGTTGTAAATGTAGACAGAAAAGTGACAGACTTCTATTTCTAAATATGCTCCAATGTCTGTAAAGTGCTGTGAAATAAGTTGGCGCTATATAAGAAACATTAAAATAAATATATACAGCAGTGGTCCCAGCCTAATGAGTGCTATGTCAGTCCTACTGTGTATATACAGGCAGTGACCTGTAGTCAAGCTGACATAAGACCTATTCTGTCATTGATTCTATCCAGTTGGGTCATCTCTTCACTGATGGCTGAACACAAGGAAACTGGTTAGTTTTTGTCAACAAGCTAAGACTGGAAGATCCTCTTCTCCTTCCAATGTCAGAGGGTAGACCCGCACAGGGAATGAAGTGAGCGGCTTTCGTCAGATGATCAACTACGACTAAAATCATATTCTTCCCCTTGGAAGTTGGTAATTCCACAATGAAGTCTATAGAGATGGACCCCCAGGGGCGAGTTGGAATAGGAAAAGAGGCTATAACAATTCTGTTTGTGAAGAACGTGGTGTCTTACATCTGGCACAAAAGGACAGAATTCTTGACATCTTTCCAATAGCCAGGCCACCAGAAAAAACAAGATAAGTCTTGGGTCTTCTGTATTCCCCTGTGACCTGCCATCTTGGCGTCATGCATCAACTTCAAAGTCTTCACCTTCACCTTCACCCCTTCAGGAACATACAGACATTGACCATGAACCCATACTCTGTTCCTCAGACTTAGGCATACATCATTTGTGAGTTGTGATAGAAATGGTTCTGAATCGTAAGCCCCCTTAATGTCACTCAACAAATCCTGGTTGTGGATTACTCCTAAAAAGTTGGAATTCAACAGTATCGTCTTGGGTGGAGTATCAAGAATAGGGTCCGTGGAATAAATTCTGGATAGAGCATCATCTTTCCCGTTATGAGAGCCCGGCCTATAAGAAATTACAAAATTAAATTGGTTAAGGAATAAATTCCAGCGAGCCGTGGAGATAGACATGTTGCTGATCTAATAAACTCCAGATTATGATGATCAGTGAGGATGATGGCTCCATTCTATAAAGGCAGAGATGATAGCCAATAACTCTTTATTCCCTAGATCATCATTTCTCTCTGCAGGTGACAATTGTTGAGAAAAGTAGGCGCAAGGATGCAGTAGACTCTTCTCTCTGTGAGAGGATGGCCCCAATAGCACAGTCAGAAGCGTCTACTTCAACAATGAAGGCCTGTTCAGAATCAGGATGATTTAATACTGGAGCTGTAGTAAACTTTGTCTTTATGCGGTCAAAGGCTTCTTGAGCCTGGGATGACCAGGTAAAAGCTGTCGTCTTTTTCGTAAGTTGAGTGATAGGAGAGACAATTCCTGAAAAATTTTTAATGACGCATCGATAAAAATTGGCAAATCCGATTAAAGAGCTGAACTTAACAGTCCTGGGTATGGGCCAATCAAGGATTTCTTGTATTGTACTAGAGTCCATGCTCAGCACTTGTGGTGTAATTATGTACAGCAAGAATTGAATTTCCGATCTATGGAACTCGCACTTTTCAAGCTTAATGTAGAGATGGTTCTCCCTCAAACATCCTAAAACAGTGTTCACATGCTGTTGATGTTTTTTGGGAGAATTAGAAAAAATCAAATGTCATCCAGATAGATCACCACAAAGAGGTCTAGAAGATCCCTGAAAATGTCATTTACTAGGTGTTGGAAGGTAGCTGGGGCATTACAAAGCCCAAATGTCATGACCAGGTATTCAAAGTGTCCATAACAAGATCTGAAGGCGGTTTTCCATTCATCTGATGCGGACTAACTTATATGCTCTGTGCGAAGATCTAATTTTGTGAAGATCTTGGCCTGCTGTACTCTCTCCAGCAGTTCTGGGACTGGGATGTCTAGGGCCTACCAGTGGAATTGCTTCTAGGGGCCCACCATCAGGATCCCTGCAGATCAGTGATACCGAGACAGGGCGGCTAAAGGTAATAACATGCCGGGAGGCATGCTGCTCACCTGCCATACCATGTACACCAATGCACTACCTAAACTCACTGCTACACTCTGTATGGTAAGTGAACAGCGTGGCTCCTAGAATTGTTACTTGTAGACGCACTGTCCTGGTAAAGCTGATCTGCAGAGCTCCTGGCTGTTGTATCATCACAGATGTAATATTGCTGGCCTATCCTAAGGACAGGCCATCAATATTAGAAAGATGGATAAATCCTTTGAAGGGGTTGTCCAGGAATTGGCGCAACCCATGTCCCGTGCACTAGTTGTAAAATAAAAAATAAATAAAAAAGCATACTCACCTGTCCCCTGTGCTCCGTTGTCCACTGCCAGGGTCCATTCAGTCTCGTGCCGGCGACTTCTTGCTGGGAGTCCTGCACCATGAGGACCAAGGAACACACCAGGCAGGTCCGTGATACTGTTGTGGAGAAGTTTAAAGCCGGATTTGGATGCAAAAAGATTTCCCAAACTTTAAACATCCCAAGGAGCACTGTGCAAGTGATCATATTGAAATGGAAGGAGTATCAGACCATGCAAATCTACCGGGACCCGGCCGTCCCTCTAAACTTTCATTTCAAACAAGGAGAAGACTGATCAGAGATGCAGCCAAGAGGCCCATGATTACGCTGGATGAACTGTAGAGATCTACAGCTGAGGTGGGAGAGTCCATAGGACAACAATCAGTCGTACACTGCAAAAATCTGGCTTTTATGGAAGAGTGGCAAGTAGAAAGCCATTTCTCAAAGATATCCATAAAAAGTCTTGTTTAAAGTTTGCCACAAGCCACCTGGGAGACACACCAAACATGTGGAAGAAGGTGCTCTGGTCAGATGAAACCACAATCGAACTTTTTGGCCACAATGCAAAACGATATGTTTGGCGTAAAAGCAACACAGCTCATCACCCTGAACACACCATCCCCACTGTCAAACATGGTGGTGGCAGCATCATGGTTTGGGCCTGCTTTTCTTCAGCAGGGACAGGGAAGATGGTTAAAATTGATGGGAAGATGGATGGAGCCAAATACAGGACCATTCTGGAAGAAAACCTGTTGGAGTCTGCAAAAGACCTGAGACTGGGACGGAGATTTATCTTCCAACAAGACAATGATCCCAAACATAAAGCAAAATCTACAATGGAATGGTTCACAAATAAACGTATCTAGGTGTTAGAATGGCCAAGTCAAAGTCCAGACCTGAATCCAATCGAGAATCTGCGGAAAGAGCTGAAAACTGCTGTTCACAAACGCTCTCCATCCAACCTCACTGAGTTCGAGCTGTTTTCCAAGGAAGAATAGGCAAGAATTTCAGTCTCTCGATGTGCAAAACTGATAGAGACATACCCCAAGCGACTTGCAGCTGTAATCGCAGCAAAAGGTGGCGCTACAAAGTATTAACTTAATCGGGCCTAATAATTTGGCACGCCCCACTTTTCAGTTTTTTATTTTTTACAAGAGTTTAAAATATCCAATAAATTTCGTTCCACTTCACAATTGTGTCCCACTTGTTTGATTCTTCACCAAAAAATTAAAATTTTATATCCTTATGTTTGAAGCCTGAAATGTGGCAAAGGGTTGAAAAGTTCAAGGGGGCCGAATACTTTCTGCTTCTGGCCCTGTATTGTGTACAGGACAGGCACCAGAAGTGGCTCCGTACAGCTGATCGGTTCGGGGTCAGCCCCCTACAGATGAGGTATCTATGGCCTATCCTGAGGATAAACCATAACAAATTATGCCTGGACAACCCCTTTAATATACTCCCCTAATGCGCCACACTTTAAAGAGGCTGTCCAGTATAATTTTTGTCTTTTTTCTAATTTAGTCTGGGGGAGGTGAATTCCCCCCCCCCAAAAAAAAAAAAAAACAAAAACATACTAAACATACTCACCTGTCCCAGATGCTCCGATGTCAGCAGATCCCAGCACGGTGTGGTCCTGCTGCTCTGCTGTCTTCTTTTTCCGGAAGTCCTCACTGGCTGTGACGTCCCAGGTCCCTTCCGTTAGGCCGCTGATTGGCCTCTGGGGTCATGTGATGTTGCAGGTAGTCACGTGCAAGGGGAACTTGCGCTGGAAGAAAACAGAGCTGCACGCCGAACCGCGCTGGGAGACACTGGGGACAGGAGAGAAAGTTTGGGTGTTTTTTTTTTTTTTCACCTGCCCTGGTGTAATTTAAAAAAAAAAAAGTTATCCTGCACAACCCCTTTAAAGTCCCCCAGGCTATTGGCCTCCATCACTGCCCCCCCCCATGACCCCATCAAAGGTCCCCATACAGTATAGGGGACCAGTGAAGGGGCCACTGTATGGGGGGGGTGATGATTAAGGGGACTCCCATATATGCATCTCTGTACAATTATGTATCTGGCTGACCCCTTATAACCCCATCCCCCCTGCAGACCATGTGTCCCCACTCCCCCCTCAGCTCAGTTACTCTGAAGCCATGTCCCTGTTGTGGGTTAATTACCATCCCTTTGTTATATTGCTCTGAGTAATTAACACTCCTTTTCAAGTACCCTTCCTCTACCCAGGAGATTTCCTGGGCCACCTCAGACAGCCCGGCACCAGATAATACATCTGAGAGATCATAGTTTTATGCCCATATCTCAGAAGGGGGGCACCTCACAGTTACGCCAATAAATTCTGTGGGTGCCCCATAGAAAGGCGCACGCGGTCAGCCCAAACATGGAGCCGTTGTGAGCCCAAGGCAGGTCCAGACACCCAACTCCCTACCCAAAGGGAACTGAGGGGCCATGCTTGGTATGTATACGACAAGGGTTTCACCCCGAGTTCTCCCCTTCCACTTACCAAACCATACGGTCGCCAGATAAGGAGCCAGAACGATTTTCGAGTTCAAGGTTTCCATGCTTGTAGGTGTAACTTCCCTCCCCCATGACATCACTCTGGGCGGGGGCAGGGAACACACAAAAGCACAGCACACAGACAGCACATGGTTCTTGTGCCATTTGACCTGGTTAAGGTGCTGTGCTGCCGGTCGTCCCATAAGAAAGTGCCCTGGCTGAATCCCACTTGGAAGCCAGAGATAACCTGCACAAGCTGGTGTTGGTAATATATATCCTTTTCTTTCTTTTATCCCCATTTTTTATTTGTTATGTACCGTGTTATGTTATTTCCACTTGTATCTGCTTGTTAACCGCTGCATGTATTCTATGTATGTGTTGAGTGTCTAGTATCGACCCATTTAGGGGTTAATAAATATATAAAATTAAGAAGGCTCGTTTGCGTACTACCCTCTGTTGACCCGCCTCACTCACGCAAAGTGGGTGTGAGGTAATCGAAGTGATCGCAGGTAAGGCCAGGTGCGGTCCCTGGTAAACCCGGATCCTTCACAGTGGTGGCAGCGTGGTTGGATAGAGAATAGACAGTGTTTGTGTGTGTAGTATCACTCAGATGCTGGGGATTTGCAGATAAATCCTACGAAGCGAGCTCGGTACTAGGGCAGGCTATAAGATACAGTGAAAATTTAGCACGGTGCTGTTCCCTTCCCTTTCTCTTTGTTTTTCTATCCTATCTTTTATTTGGCAACGGCTTCCAGTGGATGGCCGGTGGGCTCAGAAGCATAACCAAACGTCTGCAGGACGTGGCTTCTGCTGAACTCCAGGAGGTGGCTGATATGGAAGGTACCATAGCCATGCAGGAGGCGGAGCAAAGTCCTGAGGTGTTAGGACAAGAGATCCTTGCCAGGCCAGAGGGTGCAGCAACTAGTCCTGTACCAGAAATCACTATGCCTGGAGGGACTAATAGCCCCGGCCCGGTGGGGAGAATGGACTTATATTTGCAACTGGCCTTGCAGCAGCTAGGCCCCAGGGACTCTGACGCTCGCCTACAGTTGATCCTCCAATATCAACAGGCTGCTGAGCAACAAGCAGAGAGAGAGAGAGAAGCTGCTGAACAACAAGCAGAGAGGGCAGAGCGCCAGGCCGAGCGGGAGCATCAGTTGGAGATGGCCCGGCTGGAGAGGAGTAGCAGCTCTTCCCAGAATCAGGAGGCCCATGTGCAGAGGCCTCGCCAGGAGAGCTTCCCTGTCCTGGAGAAGGATGGCGACTTGGACTTATTTCTGCAGGGGTTTGAAAGAACCTTCTGGCAATATCGTGTACCCCGGGCACAATGGGCCCAGTACCTGACTCCAAGCTTAAGGGGCAAGGCCCTGGGAGTCTTTACAGACCTATCACCTGAACGGGATGGGGACTATGACGCTATTAAGGAGGCTCTCATCAGACGGTACAACCTCACTCCTGAGGTGTACCGCAAAAAGTTCCGGAGTATAAAGCGGAACCCCACTGGCAGCTATGCGGATGTTGTGGGCGATTTACGGGCTGCCTTCCGGCAATGGATTAAAGGACTTACTGTTACCAAGTTCGAGGAGCTTGAGGATCTGATGATAAAAGACCAGTTCCTCCATGTTTGTCCTCCAGATGTCCGCCAGTTTGTGTATGACCGTGAACCCAAGACAGCAAACCAAGCTGCGCGAATTGCTGACTCCTACACGGACAGCAGGGTGCCCGAGACCAAGGGAGGAGCAACGTTGCAGAGACCCTCCAGCTGGAAGGAGGGGCAAGGTCGGAATCTACCACAGCCTTCTGTTTCCAAGTGGGGTAAGAAAAACTATGGTGGTCCCTATACTTCCCCTGTCCCTAGAACTCCGGGCGCCTCAGCACCCTACCACCAGTCCCAAGGGGTGGTCCAGCGGTGCCACGGCTGTGGCCAACCAGGGCATTTCCAGCGGGAGTGCCCAAACCGCCCTAAGAACCCCCAAGCCACAGCAGGTGGCTCATCTGTGTACTTGGTTGGGGGGGTGGGGGCACGACCCAATGCCAACCGTCAGCAAGTCACTGTAGGGGATAAAGTGGTCATGGAATTTCGGGACACTGGGGCAGATGTTACTTTGGTGCAACCTGATTTGGTCCCCCTGGACAGTATTATCCCTGGGAAAACTTTAACCCTGAGGGGAATTGGGCAGGAACGCCTCACTGTACCCATGGCTTGTGTCCATCTGGACTGGGGTGCAGGAAAAGGAATGCGGACTGTGGGACTAATGACTGATTTGCCTGCTAATGTAATGTTGGGAACTGATTTAGGACCTATGGTGTCCCAATATGGGGTAGGGGGGCACCCCAATTTCCTGTGATAAACTGTCTATGACTAATGTTGATAATGTGTCTGTCATATCTGCAGAGGGGGCACGTAACCCCCCCTCTGAGATACTTCCCATGGCAGTAAGTGTAAATGCTAATGAGTTACCTCCAGCTGAGAGCCTGGAGGATGTAAATGAGCTTCCTGCAACCCAGCTCAGCAAAAATGTTATTGATGCTTTGTGCACCAGTGAGACCTGGTCGGTAGACACACCCAAGTCTGCGGGGGCGTCGCCCTCCCAGCTTGTTGATTTGTCTACCACCGATCTTACTGAGGCCCAGTGTGAATTAACAAGTGGTAATGAATGTACTGTCAATGTAATTGCCAATGCTTGTTGTGAAGGTGTACCGGGTAGCTCTTCTGAGGCACCGGGAGCGACTTCTGCTATTGTGCCTAGTGCCTCCGAACAGCACCCAGCGGCTGGCCAGGTGCCAGGTGGTCGGGTAGGCCATGGGGATCTCACGGCCGATCCAGGTGAGGGGCAGACGGCTGGTATAGCGGTAGTAACCCGCAGCCAGAGTGCTAAGAAGGTGGAGGGTATTCCAACCCTTGAGCCATCCCCTATATCACCCGGGGTCGGTACTGAGACCGCCGTGACTAATCCTCCCACCCTGGCGCCGGAAGGGTCCAGCGGGTATGTAACATGCACTCCTCTTTTGTCTCACTCCAGCCAAGAGTTCCGGGACGCTGTCCAGGCCGACACCAGCCTGGCCGCATTGAAGGAACGTGCCACTCAACCTCCCTCGGAGTCTGATAAGGACAGGATATACTGGGACCAAGGGAGGTTATACCGGGAAACGATCCCCACAACGGGGGAGGAAAGTCTGCTTGGGGAGAAACAGTTAGTGGTACCTCAACCCTACCGGGAGGAGTTGTTGCGGGTCGCTCATGATATTCCCCTAGCAGGTCACCTGGGGATCACTAAAACCACGGCCCGCCTCAACCACTTATTCTACTGGCCTAAGATGGGGAGGGACGTAGCTAGGTACTGCCGTTCATGTGACACATGTCAGAGGGTGGGCAAGGCGGGGCAAAGCACAAAGGCCCCGCTGATACCTATGCCCATCATAGTCGAACCTTTCCAGCGGGTAGCTGTGGACCTTATTGGACCCCTGCCCATCCCCAGCCGCTCCGGGAAACGTTTCATATTAACGGTAGTAGACTATGCTACTAGGTACCCGGAAGCTGTCACTCTGTCCTCAACCCGGGCTGATGTAGTGGCCAAGGCCCTGGTAGGTATCTTTTCCCGTGTTGGGTTTCCCAGAGAGATGCTCACCGACCAAGGTACCCAGTTCATGTCTGCCTTGATGCAAGGCCTGTGTAAGGTAACAGAGGTGCAACATCTAGTGTCCAGCCCGTATCACCCACAGACCAATGGCCTGTGTGAACGGTTCAATGGCACCCTGAAGCAGATGCTTCGGATGTTAGTCGAGTCCCACGGGAGCGACTGGGAGCCGTATCTCCCGCACCTGCTGTTTGCTTACCGGGAAGTGCCTCAGGCCTCGACGGGGTTCTCCCCCTTTGAGCTCTTGTATGGGAGACGTGTCCGAGGGCCCCTAGCTCTCGTGAAAGAATCCTGGGAAGGAGACACAGCCACCCAAGGTGTGCCAATAGTTGAGTATGTCCTGCGATTCCGTGACCAAATGCAGACTATGGCGCAGCTGGTGCATGACAACATTGTCCAGGCTCAGACTGACCAGAAATGCTGGTATGATCAGAATGCCCGCGAGAGAACATACCAGCCGGGGCAGAAGGTATGGGTCCTAGTCCCTGAGCCCCAGGACAAGCTTCACGCCAAATGGGCTGGTCCGTACGTCGTGCACCAGCAGCTCAGCAGCGTCAGCTACCTGGTCGCAGTCGATCCAGGCCGGCACTGGCATAAGGCCTTCCATGTCAACATGATGAAGGATCATCACGACAGGGAAGCCAATGCCTTCCCAGTTTGCAGTCTGTTAGAAGAGGGGGAGGAGGAAAATCTTGTTGACCTGCTCACTCATTTTGGGGAAAGGGGGTCCCCCAAAGATGCCCAGGTGGACCCCCAGCTGACTGAGACCCAGAGGTCCCAACTGACCAAGGTTCTATGCACCCTACCCAGTCTGTTCTCCGGGAAACCCGGGAGAACCGACCGGGCCCTCCACCACGTGGACACCGGAAATCATGCCCCTATCCAGCGTCCGCCATATCGCGTCTCCTCGGAGGTACGGGCCCAGATGCGCAAGGAGATTGGCGAGATGCTGGAACTGGGGGTGATTCGACCCTCTCACAGTGCATGGGCGTCGCCCGTAGTCCTTGTGCCCAAGAAGGACCGGACTACCCGGTTCTGTGTGGACTACAGGGAGCTCAATGCAGTTACAGTCGATGACGCGTACCCCATGCCGCGCATTGACGACTTACTGGACACGTTAGGTAAGGCCCAGTATCTGTCCATCATGGACTTGAGCCGGGGATACTGGCAGATCCCCCTGTCCCCACAGGCACAGGAGCGGTCAGCCTTTATCACCCCTTTCGGACTGTACGAGTCCACTGTCATGCCCTTCGGCATGAAAAATGCCCCTGCCACCTTCCAGAGGATGGTCAACTCCCTGCTGTCGGGATGTGAAGGGTTCGCAGCTGCGTACCTGGACGACATCTCTGTCTTCAGCTCCACCTGGGAGGAACACCTGCAGCACCTGTCGCAGGTGCTGGGGCGGATCCACCGTGCGGGCTTGACCATCAAACCGGAAAAGTGTCAGCTGGGCATGCGCGAGGTCCAATACCTGGGACACCGGGTAGGTGGGGGAACCCTGAAACCAGAACCTGAAAAGCTGGATGTAATCACATCCTGGCCAACCCCCCGGACCAAGCGACAGGTGATGTCTTTCCTGGGCACAGCAGGGTACTATAGGAAGTTTGTCCCGAACTATAGTGCCCTTGCTGCTCCCCTGACAGACCTCACCAAGAAGAAGTTGCCGCAGACCGTCCAATGGACGGATACCTGTGAGCACTCCTTCCAGGGCCTGAAGGCAGCCCTGGCAAGCGCCCCTGTACTTCAAGCGTACGATGAATCCCGTCCGCTTGTATTACAGACAGACGCCAGCACCTATGGTCTCGGTGCCGTGCTGAGCCAGATTGACTCAGCGGGGCAAGAGCACCCAGTGCAGTACCTCAGTAGAAAGCTTCTGCCGCGGGAGGTGGCCTAAGCCACAGTGGAGAAGGAATGCCTGGCAATTGTTTGGGCCTTGCAGCATCTGCAGCCTTACTTGTATGGGCGCCACTTCACTGTGGTGACGGACCACAACCCCCTGATCTGGATAAAGCGTATCGCAGGTCAGAATGGGCGGTTGTTGCGCTGGAGCCTGGTGCTCCAGCAATACAATTTCGACATTCGGCACAAGCCCGGCCGGGCCCATGGCAACGCAGATGGCCTGTCCCGGCGCGGTGAGGCTGCAGAGGCGCTCGAGGAAGAGGAGCATAGGCTCCTGCTTCCTCTAAGCACCATCTAAAGGAGGGAGGTGTGATGATTAAGGGGACTCCCATATATGCATCTCTGTACAATTATGTATCTGGCTGACCCCTTATAACCCCATCCCCCCTGCAGACCATGTGTTCCCACTTCCCCCCTCAGCTCAGTTACTCTGAAGCCATGTCCCTGTTGTGGGTTAATTACCATCCCTTTGTTATATTGCTCTGAGTAATTAACACTCCTTTTCAAGTACCCTTCCTCTACCCAGGAGATTTCCTGGGCCACCTCAGACAGCCCGGCACCAGATAATACATCTGAGAGATCATAGTTTTATGCCCATATCTCAGAAGGGGGGCACCTCACAGTTACGCCAATAAATTCTGTGGGTGACCCATAGAAAGGCGCACGCGGTCAGCCCAAACATGGAGCCGTTGTGAGCCCAAGGCAGGTCCAGACACCCAACTCCCTACCCAAAGGGAACTGAGGGGCCATGCTTGGTATGTATACGACAAGGGTTTCACCCCGAGTTCTCCCCTTCCACTTACCAAACCATACGGTCGCCAGATAAGGAGCCAGAACGATTTTCGAGTTCAAGGGTTCCATGCTTGTAGGTGTAACTTCCCTCCCCCATGACACACAAAAGCACAGCACACAGACAGCACATGGTTCTTGTGCCATTTGACCTGGTTAAGGTGCTGTGCTGCTGGTCGTCTCATAAGAAAGTGCCCTGGCTGAATCCCACTTGGAAGCCAGAGATAACCTGCACAAGCTGGTGTTGGTAATATATATCCTTTTCTTTCTTTTATCCCCATTTTTTATTTGTTATGTACCGTGTTATGTTATTTCCACTTGTATCTGCTTGTTAACCGCTGCATGTATTCTATGTATGTGTTGAGTGTCTAGTATCGACCCATTTAGGGGTTAATAAATATATAAAATTTAGAAGGCTCGTTTGCGTACTACCCTCTGTTGACCCGCCTCACTCACGCAAAGTGGGTGTGAGGTAATCGAAGTGATTGCAGGTAAGGCCAGGTGCGGTCCCTGGTAAACCCGGATCCTTCACAGGGGGGAATATTGACTATGGGCATACAGTGGCCCCTTCACTGGTCTCCCCTATAGCAGTATTGGAGTTTCTGCAACCTAAGAATTGTTATGCTGGAGCCCTAGAGCAGGCACCAGCATAACAATACAGTGAGAAATTAGCTGGGGTGGGATTACAACTCTCAACAGACCCAGAGCATCTGGAGCTGCTGGGGGTTGTAGTTATCAGAGTGGTCAGTGAAGTTGAAAGATTTGGTGGCAATATAGGGCCCCAATATAGGTCTGGGCTCCTATGCAGAAACCCCTCACTGCGCACAGCGTCACAGTGATGCTTGCAGCAACAAACTGCAACTGGATTGGTTGCAATGGCTGCCCATCAGGATTCCCCTACCCCCTAGAGTGAATTCTTGATAGTGACGGTTACGGGTGCTGCAGCGATATATCAGATACTTGAAAGAGATGCAGCTTTAGTACCCACAACTGCAGTTATCAAGAACATGGAGCAGCGCAGCACCCAGCATGTAAACAATACTGGGACAGTATAATATGCTCCACAGTGGCCCCCACACAGCATTATCTGCTCTGCAGTGGCCCCCACACAGCATTATATGCTCCACAGTGGCCCCAACACAGCATTATATGATCCTCAGTGGCCCCAACACAGCATTATATGCCCACAATCGCCCCGCACAGTATTATATGCCCACAGTGGCCCCACATAGTATTATATGCCCACAATGGCCCCACACAGTATTATATGCCCACAGTAGCCCCCACATAGTATTATATGCTCACAATGGCCCTCACACAGTTTTATATGCCCACAGTGGTCCCCGCAAAATAATATATGCCCACAGTGGCCCCCACACAGTAATATATGCCCACATTGGCCCCCAAAAAGTAATATATGCCCATAGTGGCCCCCACACAGTAATATATGCCCACATTGGCCCCCAAAAAGTAATATATGCCCATAGTGGCCCCCACACAGTAATATATGCCCACAGTGGCCCCCACACACTATTAGATGCTCTACAGTGAACCCCCGCACCCCCAGAGCCGGTGCTATTATTATACTCTGGGGTCTCCTCAGACCCCAGAATATAATAAGTAGAAGCCCAGGAGAAGTGATTAAAAATAACAAACAATTATACTCACCTTGTTTTACCTCTCCGGGGCATCCTTGCTCCGTCCTGCTGTCTTTCTCACCTTCCTTGGTTCCCTGGTCTCCACGTCCCGTGCCCCAGACGTCACCGCTGGGGCCTTTGATTGCACCTCAGTGGTCACGTGGGGTGCGATGACGTCATTACGCTGGCACACCCCATGTCACCTCTGGGGCCTACTCCTGGCCCCTGTAGTGATGCTTGAAAAGCGCCGGAGACGATGGTGAGTCCAGAACAGCTCTCACGTATTGAGGTCGATTTGTGAGGTAGTCTAGGATCCAGTTGGAGAGGTGGTGGTCCACTCCAGCAAGGCCCAGCTTGTCCCTCAATAACCTGGGCTGTATGGTGTTAAAAGCACTGGAGAAGTCAAAGAACATTATTCTCACTGTGTTCCCTGGTTTCTCCAGGTGAGACAGAGCCCTGTGCAGAAGATGGATGATGGCATCATCTACCCCAATGCCCGGCCGATAAGCAAACTGGAGGGGGTCCATAGCGGGACTCACTAGAGGGCGGAGATGTGTGAGAACCAATCTCTCCAAGATCTTCATCAGGTGGGATGTCAATGCTACAGGTCTGTAGTCGTTGAGGTCCATAGGGTGGGGTTTCTTTGGAACTGGTACCACACAAGAAGATTTCCATAATTCAAGGACTATTTCCTGCCTCAGGCTCATATTATACATATATGTAATTATACCACACAGCTGGTCCCCGCAAGTCTTAATTAGCCTTGCACTGATGTCATCTGGCCCTGCGGCTTTCCTCGCCTTGATCTTTTTCATCTCCTTCCTCACCTGGGCCCGTGTGAAGGTCAGACTGTGGTCAGATAAAGACGGATTTCTGGATTTACTGGTCTGTTGGGAAGTGGCCGCATGGGGAGAAGTCATTGTGGTGGGGGAAGCTGAAGGACATACTGGGGTGGGAGGAGCTGGTGTGTGATCAAATCTGTTGAAGAATAGGTTTAGTTCATTAAGCCAGTTAACACCTGCCTCAATCTGGCAGACAGACTGTTTATGACCCGAAATTGACTTAAGCCCCTCCCAGACCCCCCTTATGTCTTTTCTTTCCATTTGCTTTTCCATTTTTTTCTTTATAACTGGCTTTTCCCTGCCTGATTTGATGCCTCAGCTCCTTTTGTACTTCCCCCAACCCCTCCTTATCTCTTGTCCTGAATGCCATCTTTTTCTCCTTAAGCAGTGTTTTTATATCAGAGTTAATCCATGGTTTGTTATTGGAGAAGCACCTCACCACTTTTGTGGGTACTGTGTTGTCCACACAAAAATTAATGTAGTCTGTTATGCAGTGTGTGAGTCCTTCTATATCTTCTCCATAAGAATCCTGCAGCACTTCCCATGCGGTTGTGTCAAAACAATCCCTCAGAGCCTCATCACTCTCCTCGGACCATATCCTCACTGTGCGGGTGACAGCTGGTTCTCTACGTACAAGTGGCTTGTACACAGGTCGGAGATGTACTAGGTTGTGATCCGATCTCCCCAGGGGCGGTAGGGCTGATGAGTTATATGCCTCCCTCACGTTGGCAAAGAACAAGTCCAGTGTTTTGTTGTCTCTTGTGTGGCAGGTTACATACTGTGTGAAACTGGGCAGTGTGGATGATGGAGAGACATGGTTGAAATCACCCGACAGAAGAAAGAGGGCCTGGGGATGTTTTAACTGTAACTGGCTCAGCGTGGCTTGTAGGACCTCGCAGGCAGTGTCAGCTTTCGCAGAGGGGGGGACATATGCAGCTATCACGATGACATGTGATAGTTCCCTTAGTAGGTAGAAAGGTCTCATGCTCACAGCTAATAGTTCAATGTCCTTACAGCAAGTTTGCTCCTTAATCACAATGTGCCTAGGATTACACCATCTATTATTCACAAACATTGCCAGCCCTCCTCCTTTCCTCTTACCGCTCTCCCTTGTCCTGTCTGCCCGAAGGAGTTTAAAACCATCCAAGGAGACCAGAGGGTCAGGAGTAACTTCAGTGAGCCAAGTCTCTGTAAGTAGCATCATGCTGCACGCCCAAAACTCCTGATGATGCCTGGTGAGAGCTGTTAGTTCATCCATCTTGTTTGCAAGAGATCTCACATTGCCCATGATGATGGAGGGAACAGCTGGTCGGTAACGCCTCTTTTTAATCCTCTGAAGAGTTCCTGCTCTGCATTCCCTCACCCGCTTTTTCTTTCTCCAAATCTCACGGGGGATGTGTGACCAGATGGTATGCCATCCTGCTGTGTCTCTGAGCTGCAGAATTTCCTCTCTTGTATAGACAAAGGAATTGTCTGCATACACAAAAGATCCCATTTTCAAGCAGAACAAAAGACAGATAAAAAACAAAAAAAAAGTATCACAAGGGTCCAAGTCTTTGTGTGTGTTTCTTCATAGTGCAAAAGTCCTTAAGTAGAGAGGTACAAAACGAGTCATAGAAAGAAAAATAAGATAGAGAGTCTCAGAGCTGCTGTAGCTGGCAGCCACTCCAGCGGCGCCATCTTGGAAAATGTAACTACAGCCTCGTCCTGTACATGTCTACAGTATGTGACAAGGCTATAATTACATCACACGGTCACTATGAACAAACAGCATATAATATAAACAGGCGCCATAGCCCCTTTTTATAGCGCCCCATTTACACACACTATAATGTTCCACAGCAGCCCCTGCACACGGTATTATGCCTCGCAGCGGCCCCTGCACATGGTATTATGCTCCATAGTGGCTCCTGAACACGGTATTATGCCCAGCAGTGGCCACTGCGCATGGTATTTTGCGCCATAGTGGCACCTGTACATGGTATTATGCCCCGCAGTGGCCACTGCACACGGTATTATGTTCTACAGCAACTCCTGCACACAGTTTTATGCTCCCTAGTGGCCCCTGCACACGGTATTATGCCCCATATTGGCCCCTGAACACGGTATTATACTCCATATTGGCCCCTGCACACAGTATTATGCTCCACAGTAGCCACTGCACACGGTATTATGCTCCATAGTGGCCCCTGCACTGGTATTATGCTCCATAGTGGCCCGTGCACTTGTATTATGCTCCATAGTGGCCCCTGCACTTGTATTATACGCCATAATTGCCCCTGCACTTGTATTATGCTCCACAGTGGTCCCTGCACAGGGTATTATGCCCCATAGTGGCCCACCCATGAACTATTATTATACTCTGGGGTCTTTTCAGACCCCAGAGTATAATAAACAGAGACCCAGGGGAGGTGACAAACATAAAAACCAGTGTTACTTACCGATCCTGGACAACGGTGCACTCCTTGCAGCTTTCGGCCCTGTTTAATTGTGCGCACACGTCACGTAATCAGGCCGGCGACGCGACCTGATGACATCACCATAGGCCTCAAGCCTGCTCGGAGTAGGATATGTTTTTATGTTCTCTCACCTCCCCTGAGCCTCTGATTATTATACTCCGGAGTCTGAAAAGACCCCGGAGTATAATAATAGTAGTATCTGATGCCCGCGGCCTCACTTACCGATGCCCGCGGCTGCTCACAGCGGCATCCACTTCGCTTTCTGCATCCCATAGCAGAAGAGGAAGTGGAGGCGGCCACGAGCAGACGCGGGGTAGGTAAATAAATAGGCCGTTACCTACTGGGGACACTCCAGCAGGTTACGGCCTATTTATATATATATATATATAAAAAAAAAAAGTTATACTTACCTTCGATGCCTTGATGCAGCCGCCGCTGCCTCCTCTTCTTGTCCGCGACGTCTGTATCTCAGCGTAGGCGGCGCGATGACGTCATTGTATCGCCGCCTGCGCTGAGATGCAACGTCTCGTAAACCAGCGCAGGACAGGCCCCGCTCAACTTTGTTTTTTTTTTTTAAAGCGGCCTGTCCTAGGCTGGTTTACATTGAATAGTAAAAATGACGCCCCCCCCCCAGACAGTGACGGACAGTGCCGCCTGAGGCGGCCGCCTCACTTTGCCTCATTAGCGGTGCGCCCCTGCCTTCAGCGGAATCCAAAACCCGCGCATGCACTGTGTTATCTCGTGGAGGAAGAGAATCATCTTTTCAAAAATCAAGATGCTTCTCTTCCTGCACAGCCGTTTCTGCCCATATATATGACATTGCACCAGGGATACCCCTTTTAACAATGTCATCTGTGGGTATTAACTACTGTTTGAGCACACAACAGTGTGCAGAAGGGAAGAAGCACCCCTCAAGGAAGGTGTATTGAGCATTTTTACGACCCAAGAGTAGCACTTATTTTTATTTTCTACAAATTAAAGTGAACACTTGGAGACAATTTTATCTCAGACCCTTTGTCGCCAAGCAGTGTAAATAACCAAATTAATTATATGATTGGTGTTATTTGTATATTTTGAAGATAAATTAATAGAAGTAAATAAATTAAAGGTGGTAAATAACCAAATTATGCCTCACATGATGCTCTTTCACTTCTGAGCTCTTTTCTAGTTCCAGGACAAAGATAGGTTTCAATGTAGGGTGTTTCCAGAGCATAATAACCAGAGAGCTTCTAGGCATGGCATATTAGGAACTGAAATAGCATATACCTGGGAAAATTTCAATTAGCATTTTCCTCCATCCACTGCGTATTTCTTTTTGGAAAGCACCTTTGTGGTCAGTGGCGTAACTAGGAATGGCTGGGCCCTAAGGCGAACATTTGACATGAGGCCCCCCCGAACCGCTGCCCCAGCCGCCCCCTCCAACCCACCCCAAAAAAAAAACTGCATTCCTGCGCACACTATTATGTGCCATTGTGGCACCTGCACACTGTATTATGCCCCATAGTGGCCCCTGCACACAGTATTATTCCCCATAGTGGCCCGTGCACACAGTATTCTGCCCCATAGTGGCCCCTGCACACAGTATTCTGCCCCATAGTGGCCCCTGCACACAGTATTCTGCCCCATAGTGGCCCCTGCACACAGTATTCTGCCCCATAGTGGCCCCTGGACACAGTATTCTGCCCCATAGTGGCCCCTGCACACAGTATTATTTCCCATTGTGTACCACCCATGAACAATTATTATACTCTGGGGTCTTTTCAGACCCCAGAGTATAATGATCGGAGACCCAGGGGAGGATAGAAACATAAATAAACAATGCTACTTACCTGTTCCTCGCTCCAGTCCACTCCCTGCTACTTCGGCCTTCTTCAATGTTGTATCAGGCCGGCGTCACGTGATGCGGGCCAGCGTCGCGATACAAAATGACGTTGGCTGACGTCTGGGATGTCACCCAACAGGCCCGAAGCCTGGAGAATCGTAGGAGAGGTAAGGTAAGTAAATTGTTTTTTATGTTCCCTCACCTCCGCTGGGCCTCCAATTATTATACTCCGGGGTCTGAAAAGGAACGGTAAGCATAAAGGGCCCGTTACCTGCTGGGGTTACTCCAGCAGGTAATGGCCTATTAAAAAAAAAAAAAAAAGCATCAGCGGCTACCGCTGCTACCCCGATAGTTACGCCCCTGTCTGTGGTAAAACTGATCACTATACCCCTTGATACATTTTTTGAGTGGTGTACTTTCCATAACAAGGTCACTTCTTGATACTCTCCACTGCTCTAGCACCTTAGGGGTTCTGCATATGCGTCAAGCCACCTGAAAATGATTCAGTCCTCCGAAAGCCAAATCTGCCTTGCCTTCTGTGCGCTGCTGTGTGCCCAAACAGCAGTTTTCACCCACATATGTGGTTTTTTTGTACCCAGGAGAAATTGCATAACAAATTGTGGTGTGCAATATATATAACCTCTCTTTGTCATCCGCTGAGCTTCTGTCTGATTCTGACATCAAAACATACTCATGGAAAATGGCATGTCATCTATAAGGTCATTTTGGAATGTCAGTGAATCCAGGTCCTCTGTATTACAGGAAAATATTTAAGAGTTTTCGATGACAGAACCATATTTAAAGCACGCCTAACTTTGCTTAACCAGCTTTGCATAAGTCAATAGTACAGTGTGTGTACACTAAGGCTAATGCTATTTTTGATTATATTTGTGATTTGATTATGACTTGTGTTCTGAAATTTCTATTTTAACACTCTGCAGTGTCCATCTGTAGTTTGTACTGGTAGGTAGAGACTAGCTGTCATACACTGCACATAGTAAGCAGAGGGGAATCAGCTCCAAATGTCTCTCGCTCAAACTTCTCCAGGATCATGGCAGTAATATAAATAAATATTGGCCTATATTAATGTGAATAAAGCACTTTGGTTGTGCTATTATCTCCCTGCTCCTTCCTCTCCCTCCCCTCTACATAGACTTCATATGAGTCATGAGACTTACAGTACGTCATAAAACAGGTATAGCAGAATTTTCAAAGTGAAAGTCAGTTTATCAAAGGAAGGAACAAGGAAACATCCTGATAAAAGCAGAAAGTATTTTTCTCTGATAAAATATATTACAAAAATTTCTTAAAGGAAACCTGTCACCTCAGATTTTCACCCCTAAATAAAGACATGACCGCAAACATGTTGAAATGTACATTCTAAATCTTCTAAGATGTTAACTCAGCGTTCCCCTGGTGAATTATAATTAATACCGGAACATTTCCGCCATGTATGCAAATAAGGCAAGAAGGTCCTATTCTGTGGAGAACAGTCCGGCTTATTTATGAGGAGCTGTTTGGCCACGCCCCCCTTGTGTGAATGACGACTTCTTTCTCTTCTACAACACTACGAAATCCCGCGCCTACGCAATCAAACATGCAGTAATGGAATAGCAGATGTGACGTCACACACTCAGTGCCATTTGACCTGAAACAGCAGGCGCGGGATTTGCCGCGAGAATACAAGGAAAGGGGGCAGGAGGAGGTGGCAACAGAAGTGTCCAGAGGTGGTGTTACAACTGACCCACGTGACGTTACACTGCTAATTTACATAGCTGGTCCAAAATAGTAAATTTTTAATGCAATGCATGGGTGAAACTGTGTACAAAACGGGAGATGTTGGTGACAGATTCCCTTTAACCCTTTCATGCCTCTGTCAATTTTTGTTTTTGCATTTCCGTTTTTTCCCTCTCCCCATTCCAAGAGTCACATGATGGCTTATTGTTTGCGGGAAAAATTGTACATTGTAATGGCACCATTCAATATTCTGTACAATGTACTGGGAAGCTGGAAATAAATTCTGAATGAGGTGGAATTAGAAAAAAAAATTTATTTGCACCAATTTCTTATCGGTTTAATTTTTATGGCATTCCCTATGTGGTAAAATGACATGTTACCTGTATTCTGCAGGTCAGTACAACCATGGTGATACCAAATTTATATAGTATTTGTAATGCTTAGATACCTTTTAGAAAATTTTAAACTTTGCAAACTAGACAACTTTTGTGTCGCCATGTTCTGACAACTTTTTTATATTTATGTGCATGGATCTGGGTTTGGCATCTTTTTATGCGTGACATCTTTTTTATGGCGTTTTTATTGATACCAATCTGGGGACATTCTGATTGTTTGATCTCTTTTTATTCCATTTTTTTTAGGAGGCAAAGTGTTGAAAAAAATCGCCTTTTGGCCATTTTGATTTTTTTCCCCACTACACCGTTCACCGTATGGGAGAAATATTTTAATAGTTCGGACATTTTGGAGCACGGGGAGACCTAATGTGTTTATGTTTATTATTGTTTATTTATTTTTATATGTGATCTAGGGAAAGGGGAGTGATTTAAACTTTTATATTTTTTATGGGTTTTTTTTTACACTTGTAAAAACTTTATTTTTCTTTTACCTTTATTTTCAGACCCCCTAGGGACCTTTAACCCTCGTTCGTACTATTCACTGCCTCTGGCAGAGTGTAATAGAAGGGAAATAATGACAAGCCTAGGAGCCTTCAATAGGCTCCCGGCTGTCATGAAAACCGATCGCTGCCCTCCGATGACGATCTGGAGGGCGGCGATCGTTCAAAGATGGTGGCGCCAATGGCGGCTGCGCACTTTAGATGCCACGGTTGCGTTTGACTGCGGCATCTAAAGTGTTAAAAGCTGCAATCTGTGTCGGCACCGATCGCACCGAGCTGCGAGTCCTGGCTATATTATACAGCCGGCATACGCCGGGTTCTCTCCATACACCTCTTCGCGCATAATTATGTAAATTTACGTGATTATGCACAAAAGGGTTAAAACCTAACTTAACTTTCGAACAACTTTTGACTTTTCTGTCAGTATTTGTGTCATTGATAAATTTTATAATACACTTTATTAACAAATTTTGTCACCTTTCTGTGAAATCCTACATCTCTTTATTCTTCCCCTTTCTTGCATATTGAGAGCTTTTCCTGCCATACTGAATGTTTTTGTACATGGAGTGCAGGCTATGTAAAATGTAGAGACAATGAAGTTAGGGGAGGCAGGGACAGTTTTAGACAAAGTGGGGCCCTGGGCAAGTTTACAAGTGGGGCCCTAAATTCTAAGACATAATCAGTGGTGGAACTACCGCTATAGCAGCTGATATGGGGCCATTGCTGCTTTTGTTTTTTAAATAGGCCATTAATTGCTGGAGTTAATCCAGCAGGTAACGGGCCCTATTTACTTACTAGTCCCCACTCCTTGCCACAGCCACCCCAGCTTCACCTTCAACCCTCCAGGTGGCCCTGTGCGTCCCATATCACTTCGCTGACACTGAACAGCGTCAGGACTTCGCTGACAGGGACGTGATATGGAGTGCATGGGGATAGATAAGAACGGCTGCTGTACTTGGTATTTGTTGGGTGAACCTCGCAAGATCCGTCTCGTGAGGTTTGCCTGGCAGTTTCTCTCCGACAAACTGCTATTATTATACTCTTGGATCTTTTCTGACCCCAGAGTATAATGTTCAGATGCGCAGGGGAGATGAAAAAAAAAAAAAGGTCTTACTTACCTCTCCAGTGTTCCAGTGCTACTTCCTGCTGTCTTCAGCCCTCTTCAATGATGTCAGAGACGGCACATGGGTCCGGCTGGCGTCATTGATGTACAATGACCCCGTCGCAACCCACATCTGTGATGTAATTGAAGACAGCAGGAAGTAGCACTGGAGCACAGGAGAGGTAAGACTGTTTTGTTTTTTTTTTCACCTCCCCTGGACCTCCGAACATTATACTCTGGGTTCTGATGGGACCCCAGAGTATAATAATAGTTCATTGGTCGTGATCCCCAAAAATTTTTGGGCTCTGTCGAACCCAAAATTTATGTAATATTTGCACAAAACACTGTAGGGGATATTATACTGTGTGAAGGGGCCACTATGGGACATTATACTGTGTGGAGGGGCAACACGGGACATTATACTGTGTGGAGGGTCACTATAGGACATTTTACTGTATGAAGGGGCCACTAGGGAACATTATACTGTGTGGAGGGTCACTATAGGACATTTTACTGCATGAAGGGGCCACTAGGGGACATTATACTGTGTGAAAGGGCTGCCATGGGACATTAAACTGTATGAAAGGGCTGCCATGGGACATTATACCTTGTGAAGGAGCCACTATGGGACATCGGAATGATCGGAGGCCCAGGGGAGTCATAGTCTGGGAGTCCTGCATGTGTTTTTTGGCAAACTCTATGCGGGCTTTCATATGTCTTGCACTGAGGAGAGGCTTCCTTCGGGCCACTCTGCCATAAAGCCCTGATTGGTGCAGGGCTGCAGTGATAGTTGACTTTGAGGAACTTTCTCCCATCTCCCTACTGCATCTCTGGAGCTCAGCCACAGTGATCTTTGTGTTCTTCTTTATCTCTCTCACCAAGGCTCTTCTCCCACAATTGCTCAGTTTGGCTGGACAGCCAGGTCTAGGAAGAGATCTGGTCGTCCTAAACTTATTCCATTTAAGGTTTATGGAGGCCACTGTGTTCTTAGGAACCTTAAGTTCTGCAGAAATTCTTTTGTAACCTTGGCCAGATCTGTGCCTTGCCACAATTCTGTCTCTGAGCTCCTTGGGCAGTTCCTTTGACCTCATGATTTTCATTTGCTCTGACATGCACTGTGAGCTGTGAGGTCTTATATAGACAGGTGTGTGCCTTTCCTAATCAAGTTCAATCAGTTTAATTAAATATAGCTGGACTCCATTGAAGGGGTCTGAATACTTTCCGTACCCACTGTATTTTTGCTGTTTTTCTAAATAAACCTGTTTGCTACAGATTTTGTGTCCCTGTCTCTGATTGGTTGGGTCCTCACCATTGCTTCTACCGAGCTACCCTCCCCACAATATATATTTCCCATTCCTTCTTTAGCCACTACTAACTTTGGCTCAAAAAAACAGCAAAATCTGCAACAAAAAAGCAGCTTTTTCTCAAAATGAGGCCTTACCCTTAGAAGTGCTTTCACATTCTGCTCTGATCAGTGACGTAACTAAGAATGGCTGGGCCCCAAGGCAAACATTTGACATTTGAAAGTCAGACATTGCTTTTCAACCATGCTTCAACAGAATTTTTTAAAAAAGAAAACTCATGAAGCAGGCCTGGACAGAAATGTTGGTACCCCTGAAAATAATGTGACCAAAGGGATATGTTAAATCAAGGTGTGTCCACTAATTAGCATCACAGGTGTCTACAATCTTGTAATCAGTCAGTGGGCCTGTATATAGGGTACAGATACTCACTCTGCTGTTTGGTGACATGGTGAGTACCACACTCAACATTGACCAGAGGAAACAAAGGAAAGAGTTGTCTCAGGAGCTTAGAAAGAAAATTATAGACAAGCATGTTAAAGGTAAAGGTTATAAGACCATCTCCAAGCAGCTTGATGTTCATGTGACTACAGTTGCACATATTATTCAGAAATTTAAGATCCATGGGACTGTAGCCAACCTCCCTGGACGTGGCCGCAGGAGGAAAATTGATGACAAATCAAAGAGAAGGATAATACGAATGGTAACAAAAGAGCCCAGAAAAACTTCTAAAGAGATTAAAGGTGATCTTCAAGCTCAAGTAACATCAGTGTCAGATCGCACCATCCGTCGTTGTTTGAGCCAAAGTGGACTTCATGGGAAAAGACCAAGGAGGACACCATTGTTGAAAACAAAATAAGAAAAAAGCCAGACTGAAATTTGCCAAACTATATGTTGACAAGCCACAAAGCTTCTGGGAGAATGTCCTATGGACAGATGAGACAAAAATCGAAATTTTTGGAAAGGCACATCAGCTCTATGTTCACAGATGGAAAAATGAAGCATATCTTGAAAAGAACACTGTCCCTACTGTGAAACATGGAGGAGGCTCTGTTATGTTCTGGGGCTGCTTTGCTGCATCTGGCACAGGGTTTCTTGAATCTGTGCAGGGTACAATTATTATTATTATTATAGTTTATTTATATAGCACCATTAATCCCATGGTGCTTTGCATTTGAGGATTTACATACGGTACACAAGATATACAAAACAGATAATGCTAACAGAGACCAACTGGTACAGTGGGATAGAGGACCCTGCCCGAAAGGGCTTACAGTCTGTGAGGGAAGAGAGATAGAGACAGAAGGTGGGGGTAGAGGCTGCTCAGGTGGTGTGTGGTGACAGTAGCGTTATTGGAGGTTGTAGGCTTTCTTGAATAGGTGAGTCTTCAGGGCCTTCTTGAAGCTTGTGGTTATGGGGGTCAGTCTTATGTGTCTTGGTAATGAGTTCCAGAGTATGAGGGATGCCCGGGAGAAGTCTTGGAGTCGATTGTGTGAAGAGCGGATAAGAGTAGAGCGGAGTAGGAGGTCTTTGGAGGATCGGAGGTTACGTGTGGGCAGGTAGCGGGAGATTAGGTCGGAGATATATGGAGGGGACAGGTTGTAGATGGCTTTGTATGTCAGCGTTAGTAATTTGAACTCTATTCGCTGGGCAACGGGTAGCCAGTGAAGGGTTTGGCAGAGGGGAGCGGCCGATGAAGAACGGGGGGAGAGGTGTATTAGGCGAGCAGCACAGTTTAAGGTGGACTGGAGGGGGGCGAGCGTTTTAGCTGGGAGGCCATGGAGAAGGATGTTACAGTAGTCTAGGTGGGAGATTATGAGGGCGTGGACTAGCATCTTTGTAGTTCAGGGGTGAGGAAGGAGTGGATTCAATGGATGTTCTTGAGTTGGAGGCGGCAGGAGGTGTTGAGGGTTTGAATATGCGACTTTAAGGATAGGTCAGACTCTAAGGTTATCCCAAGGCAGCGGGCCTGTGGGACTGGGGTGAGAGTGGTTCCATTAATTTTGATAGATGGGTCAGGTAGGGGGATCGTGCGTGGAGGGGTGAAGATTATGAACTCCGTTTTCTCCATGTTGAGTTTGAGAAAGCGGGAGGAGAGAAAGGAGGCTACGGCTGCTAGACATTCTGGGACTCTGGACAACAGGGAGGTAATGTCTGGTCCAGATAGATAGCAATGGTAATGGAAACCGTGGGATTCTATGAGTTGGCCAAGGCCTAGGGTGTAGATTGAGAACAGGAGGGGTCCTAGGATGGAGCCTTGGGGGACACCTACAGAAAGAGGGCGTGGCGGGGAGGTGATGTGTGAGTGGGAGACGCTGAATGTGCGGTTGGTGAGGTATGAGGAGATCCAGGAAAGGGCCAGGTCTGAGATGCCAAGGGATGAGAGAGTTTCTAGCAGGAGGGAATGGTCGACTGTGTCAAAGGCAGAGGAGAGGTCGAGGAGGAGGAGGACAGAATAGTGACGTTTGGCTTTGGCAGTTAGAAGGTCGTTAGTGACCTTGGTTAGGGCAGTTTCTGTAGAGTGATGGGGTCTGAAGCCTGACTGTAGTCTGTCAAAGAGCATATTGGACGAGAGATAGGAGGATAGTTCGGAGTGGACGTGTTGCTCCAGTAATTTTGAGGCGTACGGGAGCAGTGAGATGGGGCGATAGTTGGCTGGAGAGGACGGATCCAGGGAGGGTTTCTTAAGTATAGGTGTGACGGTAGCATGTTTGAAGGCGGAAGGGAAAGATCCATTGGTTAAGGATAGGTTGAAGAGATGGATTAGGGCAGGAGTAATGTCTTCCGAGAGTTTTGGGATGAGATGTGACTGGATTGGGTCGAGTGCACAGGAGGTGAGGTGAGATTTAGAGATTAGGGTAGAGAGCTTTTCATCAGTGACGTTGGAGAAACAGGTTAAAGATGATGAGCACCGAGCAGTTGGATAGAGTGGTTGTTGGGGGTGTAGGGTGAGACTGTCTCTAATGGTATCAATTTTGTTTTTGAAATAAGAGGCAAAGTCGTCGGCTGTGATAAGTGATGTCGGAGGGTGCACAGGAGGACGGAGGAGGGAGTTGAAGGTAGTGAATAGCTGTTTGGGTTGCAGGATAGGGCAGATATTAGTGTGGTGAAGTAGACCTGCTTTGCAGAGGTGAGTGCGTTCTTGAATGTGAGAACTGCCTCTTTATACCTAAGGAAGTCTTCCTGGGAGTGGCTTTTCATCCAGAGGCGTTCGGCAACCCGTGAGGCATGTCTCAGTTTTTTAGTCAGGTCAGTGTGGCAGGGCTGCCTATTGATCGGCCGGGTTCTGGTGTTAGTGAGAGGGGCTACAGAGTCAAGGGCAATGAAATCTCAAGACTATCAAGGGATTCTAGAAAGAAATGTGCTGCCCAGTGTCAGAAAGCTTGGTCTCAGTCGTAGGTCATGGGTCTTGCAACAGGATAATGACCCAAAACACACAGCTAAAAAAACCCAAGAATGGCTAAGAGGAAAACATTGGACTATTCTGAAGTGGCCTTCTATGAGCCCTGACCTAAATCCTATTGAGCATCTTTGGAAGGAGCTGAAACATGCCATCTGGAAAAGGCACCCTTCATACCTAAGATAACTGGAGCAGTTTGCTCATGAGGAGTGGCCAAAATACCTGTTGAGAGGTGCAGAAGTCTCATTGACAGTTACAGGAATCATTTGATTGCAGTGATTGCCTCAAAAGGTTGTGCAACAAAATATTAAGTTAAGGGAACCATCATTTCTGTCCAGGCCTGTTTCATGAGTTTTCTTTTTTAAAAAATTCTGTTGAAGCATGGTTGAAAAGCAATGTCTGACTTTCATTTGTTCATTTTCATAGAATTTTTATATATTATTACTTTTGTCAGATACAAGTTATTTCTGTGACCATTGTGGCTTTTTCTTTCAATAAACGAGGGGTACTAACAATTTTGTCCACGTGTGTATGTGATAGAATTGCTTTCCCTCCTTATTTCATTCTTCTAGTGTATCGTGATTCCTAATGGCTATATGTAGAACACTAGAGGGAGGAAAGGGGAGGAACCTCTGCACGTTTCTTGTTCCTATCAGGATGTTGAATCAATTTTCTGTGGTGCCAGTACCAATTACCAGTAAGAACTAATGCTCTGGTGTACAGTGAATTTTGCTGTGTATTATGAAACCAGCTGAAATCTTGAGTTCTACTTTCCGGTTTAGTTTCAGCATAGCACCGCAGGTTAAATGATTTTTGTTGAATTGTAGCTCAAGAAGTCTCCACAATCTGTTACAACTATAACTAGTAATTGAGCTTGTTCCTACACTGCCATCTTGTGGTAAAACTAACTCTACACCTTAACTCATCATTCTCGCCGTAATTGGTTAAATTCCTAGTAAAAAATTTGGAAGTTTAGTACTGTGTCATGTGACTGTATAATTTGCGGTTTTCTTTCCCTAAATTTTGTTATTCCCTGCGATGCTGATCTCAGTGACTCAGTTCCAACAAAACCAATTTTATTTTATATTAATGAATTGGAGTTAAATATACAATACACATAATGCATTGAAATTTAAAATACATATTTATGTACATTGCATTAACTCTTTCTGTCCCACATCAGTGCTATACTGCCAGCCCCCCTTATTATATACAGGATTTATATAATCAAGGCTGCGTCATATGTCATTACAATGGGTCACAGCATGGTTCAGGAGCCTCTGTAGAGTAGATCGTCTCTGCTGGACACTCCGCAAAGATATATTAAGTTTTGGGCAGGTGAATTTCTGGTCCTGAATAGTGAATAAACTGTATGACGGAATGTTCTTGCACCATATAATCTCCGGTATAATCCTTAATGCCTGGGAGTACAGAGTGGTGTCTGATCAGAAGCTGTCTCATTGCTGATAACACTGGCAACATAATTTCACTCTTCAGAACACTGTAATCTCAATCTCTCCATCCAGTGTCAGCGTTTCCTGTAGTTCCCGGCAGATTTTATCAGTCTTTCCAAATGTGTTTCGACCCTTCTGACCTAAAGTAAAATATGACCATTACAGTAGATTGAACTTGGTTACTAAACATGCCCCCAAATAAAGTATGAAAATGTCACAGATCCCATAACTGGTGGCAATAAAATGTACTGCTAAGCCCCAGATCCTTTCGATAATCACTTATGTAAACATGTTTGCCATCCATAATATTGGGTCATCAATTTACTGCACAGACTGCACATTCTCAAAAGCAAATTTTTAACCCCTGATGGTTTAGAGCAGAGCAGTATAATCCTTAACAATGATCCCTTAACAATGAGAAGAGGTTTGCACACATTACTCCTGTGTCATGTTCCTAACCACTGCTAAATCCACATTTTAGTCTGCTGCTACCTGTTATTTCACTTAATCTAGCGCGCTCGGCTCTACTTCTATTCCTTTACATGACCTCCTGACTCTATCCCTTGTCACTCACAACACTTGCATCTGTATAAGTATTTTCAAGTTATGTTGAAAGGAAGCATCCACTGACTATACTAGGAAAACTATTGCCAACTGCTATTGCAAGTGAAAAGTTTTTAATGGTATTGGCCTACCTGTGTTTAAAGGGAATCTGTCAGGGTGATCTGTAATAAAGCCATCCATACCCGCATTAAAAATTAAAAAGCTTTATTCTCACCCTGCTGTTGTACTCACGCCAGCGCAGTTCTTCACAGAGGAGTACACCTCGGCTTCAGTACGAATGCCCTGTACCTCTGGCACTTGCGCAGTGAAGTTGAAGTGTATGTCCTCGGCTTCACTGAAGAACTGTGCAGGCGCTGGGAGCCCCAGAGATGAGTCCAATGAGACTTATCAGACTCATCTCTAGGTATGTATAAAGGTTTATTTATTTATTTTTTTATTGCAGGCACAGATGGATTTAAAACAGGGTGACTTGGGGCACTAAACCCCCAGTCTATAAGGACATGTGGGTGGTTTAGTGTCCCAGATTGACCTGACAGGTTCCCTTTAACACTGGCAACCCTACTTTACTGCCCCACATTGATCATGCTTTGAATTGCTGCAGAGATCCGTCCATGAGAGAAAGCTGAATGCAATGTGCACACTGGGGAAGATTTACTAATATAAATGTGCCAGAATTCTGTCTTAATTTGTGCCAAAAAACTTTGTGCATCAAATTTATTCTTAAAATGCAATAATGGGTAGCAGAATTGCACCAAAATTTTGGTACAAATTTTTCTTGCAAAGTGGCATAAACTTAGATTAGACAGTCTAAAAATGCAGAAAATTCATCAACCAGCATTAACTGTAGTAAAAAGTGGCTGCATTTTTAAACTGTCTAGTCTAGGGGTGTCCAAACTTTTTGCAAAGAGGGCCAGATTTGGTGAGGGGAAAATGTGTGGAGCCGACCATTCAGCCTGACATTCTTTTATCCATTAACATTAAATGCAAATGAACTATTTTATTACATTTTTATTGCAAATAGCATACTTTTCATTTCTTAAAACAAAACACAAATAAATCTAAACAAGTTTTTACCAAAATCACTCTGCCTTTCATATTTGAAGACCAAAATCAATTTTATAGATAGACCATAAAAAAGCCCGGACAGCCCCTTTAATATACCCCCCTAATGCCCCACACTTTAATGTCTCCCCACAGGATATTAGCCCCCATCACTGCCCCCACCCGATATAATGGCCCCATCACTGGCCCCATACAATATGAGAAACAAATAAAGTGGCCACTGTATAGGGCAGAATAGTGAAGGGGCCACTGTATGGGGCCATACAGTGGCCCCCTATAGCAGTATTTGCTTATTACTTACCTGTCTGCTCCCCGATCTCACCATGTCTCCCTGCTCCGGGGGCATGGGCATCATGTGCGCCCGGAGCAGGAAGAAGCGGGAAGCGCCAGAGAGCAGACAGGTAAGTATTTGTTTTTACCTTGTAGGCCACAGGCTCAATGTGGCCTGTGGCCTACAAGTCGGGGAGTGGTAGATTCCCTGTGGGTTTTTGCTCTACCAGTAGCAGAACCAGGTCGGTGGCACTTCTCCCCGGTTCTGCCAATCTGGTTTTAACAAACGGATTGGCCGAACTGGGGAGAACCTGGCTGCATTGACTTACCACTCCCCGCTCCTGCTCGCAGCCACCTCGTCCCCTTTCAGCCTTCAGTGGGCCCTGTGCTCCACAAATCAGGTCGCGATGACGTAATATGCGGTGCACGGGGGCCTCCTGGAGGCTGAAGAGGAAAGAGGAGGCTGCGAGCAGAAGCAAAGATAAGTAAGTTAATAGGGGCACTCTACTGGACCTCTACTGCCTATTAAAACACACCTAAAGCCACGGAGCCCACCAGGGGAATTCACCGGTACCCCAGTGGGATAGTGTGAGCCTGCTGTGGTTAACAGTGCTGGCAGGCCACATATTATTGATTTTACAACAGAGGCTGTGGGCTGATGTAAATTTGAACACGGGCCACAATTGGCCCCCGGGCTAGACTTTAGACATGTCTGGTCTAATCTGTCTAGATTCCACCCTCTGAGAGTTTGACAATATTAGTAAATTTGCATAATCAAGCTGTGATATGCTGTGTGGGAGGATCTATCATGGGTTTGTGCCTATTTTGAAGGTTTTTACACAAGGCTTGCAACTTTGTCAGGGAAAGTTGAAATAGTTTATCTGTAGTAACATTTGATGATGTATTGAGGACATGTTTTGTTTTTTGTTTTTTTTTTTTAATAGAAAAAGAGGCACAAAAAAGGGGCAATTGCACTCTAGTACATGGACAGCATAAAATAACCCATAAATATATGAAAGTAGTGGAATCAAAATTTCCTTCAGGTGAATTTGTGCAAGATTTATTAAGCAATTGGATGAAGTTGCACATAGCTAAAAAGGGACAAAACAAAACAAAAAAAAAATGCAAATAATAAATTCCCAACTGTGTTCAATATTTCTTGCTGCCCTACACTGATCATACAGTTAAGTGTCAGGTAGTGGGAGGAAAAACTATAGCTATAAACAGCTGCACAGTTCTCTAAAAGGGGTTGTCCACTTTCAGACCAATACTAAGAGACAAATGTTATTGTTTGTATACTAAAAAGTTCTACAATTTTACAATATTTTTTCTGTTTCAATTCCTCACAGTTTTCTAGATCTTTGCTTACTGTCATTAATTCTACTTACGGTAGCAGCACATGACCGACCCGTCATTTACCGGCTTGAACTTCATGCTGGGAGTGGGACTCCTAGCATCCTAGTTATCTAAGATGCTAGGAGTCCCTGCCTCCCAGGAACATACTGTCCCATACTGTAATTGAAAGGGGACGGTATGTCGCTGGGAGGCAGGGACTCCTAGCATCATAGATAACTATACTGCTGGGAGTCCTGCTCCCAGCATGAAGTTCAAGCCGGTAAATCAGGCAAACACAAGGACCGTGTTTCTCGTGTGCTTCTACCTTTACTCCCAGTGGATAAAAATCAGTCCATGGTCATGTGATATATGCTCCATGGTCATGTGATGAACACAGGTGCACAGCTCGTTATAGTCACAGCACAGTAATCAGACATCTGCCTGGTAACGAGCTGTGCACCTGTGTGTCCATCACATGACCATGGTCGGATTATTATCCACTGTCAGTAAGCAGAATGAATGTCAGCAAGCAGAGATCTAGAAAACCTAGGAATTGTAGAAACCTAAAACTAGGAACTGATAGAGAAAGTGTATTGGAATACTGTACAACTTTTTATTATGCAAACAATAACATTAGCGTCTCAATATTAGTCTGAAAGTGGCCAAGCCCTTTAATGATCAAGCATACCACTTTATGATCACTCTGCCTTTTGAGCAAGAAACTAGTCAGGGTGATCGGTGTTCTGGCACCACTGGGCTACCTGACTGTAGACTATAAAATGTAGGGCTTTTAAATCAAGATTTCTTTCTGGTTAAGAACTGCATTGTATAGTCTAAAAAATAATGCATATAGGATTTATAAAGCATAATACCCTAAAAAGACCTATATAACATAGCCAAATCCTGCCCTCAAGATTTAGTATAACAATGCTGCATTCATAGTCATTGTGGTGTATAACCAGAACTGGAACTGGGCCCGGATCAGACTCAAACAATCCTTTTCTACTCTGCTCCAATGATCTACTCACCAATTGACAAGATGGTCTCTCTGGCTGTGATCCTCATGTCCTCTACTTCTGATTGGCACAGTCCTGCTATCTGGTCAATGCTAGCTGTTCCCTGTCAGTAGGAAAACACGTCAGTCATTTATAATTTCATATACACACACAAACCAACCAAATTTAATCTCCCATTGATAATTATTTAAGAATCTAAGCTGCAAGGCTCTGTACCCCACCAGCTCCTGTGGTAAGATAGAGTAGCAATCAGAATGCAGAAATACTGATAAAACTGAATATCATATCGTCCAGATTATCAATTGCAGCTATTTTAATAATGAGTCTATTACCAGTAGTAGAATTTCTCATACACTGCTGAAACTTATTCTACATAAACCCCTTTCATTTAGAGGTATGCGCACAGCTGGACTCAGTTATGTGCGATATATGAGGTCATACAGGGCTCCAGCTACTACACAGTAAGAGAGGCGCAAATAGGTTGGGTGTAGACAGTAAGTGCCAAGCTGCACTACTGGCTGCCCTGAGCCGTAGCCCGCAGCTACTATAGTATCTCACCCGGAGCCTGCCACAATGTTAGGAGCGCCTTCAGGTGCCCAGCTCTCTAATTGTTGACGTAGCTATAGGGGTACCAGAGGCTGAATTTGCGACCGCACCCCTAGGTCAAGGAGACTTTCACTACACTACAGCTGAGTGTTCTGCACTGAGTTACATAATTATTTTCTAGCTACCCTGGCCTGCCCTGATGTGGCATGCAGAGCCTGTATGCACTTTCTATTCTTCTCTCATTTCCCATGCACTAAACCACCTGGAGGAGAATAGAAGGTGAACACAGGCTTCCCGTGTGCCACATCAGTGCAGTGTCAGTAGAACATAAATATGCAATTCAATATAGTACATAGCGGTGGTGTGGACTGAACGCTATGTAGGGGGAGTGGGTCTATTACCTGTGGAAGGGTCACTATTATCCAATGTGTGGAGGGGGTGATTACTTTGCTGGGGGCACTAATAACTTGTGGGGGAAAAAATTAACTTTCTGAGGGCTTAAGTGTGTATCAATATTCCAGTTAAGAGATTTGGCAAAGCAGATGAAAGTTAGGCTAAGGCTACACAGTGGCTTTGGCCATGATTCCTGTCAAAGTAGCGCAGTCACATTGCAACCCAGATGGTACTGCAGTACAAAAACAATTGAGTAGCACTTGTTTTTTTTGTAACTAGAAGTCGCAATTGCAACCTCTCCTAGGCCGCAATGTGATTCCATTCATATCCATTAGTGAAGAAATCACAGGGCAACACAGAGATCTTTGGTTGCATGAAAAAAGAAGTTGTTAGGGAGTTGGGGGTCCAAGATGCCACCTATTCTGGTATGTTCTTGTCATTAGAACTGAGTTCTGAATGGGATTTCCAGCAAATCCAGACACATTAAGGCCTTGTGCGGACAGCCTACAGAGGCAATAAGCAGCAAACAGGCACAGAGTCTACAGAATTTGTTAGGGACTTTTTCTTATGATGGATGAGCGGCAACATTTGCTGATTTCATACAGGGAGTCACCTGTCCTAAGGTTGGCCAAAGATATGCTAAATGTAACTGTGTACACTGTGTTCCAAATTATTATGCAAAAAGTGTTTAGGAGTGATAAGGTAAGAATTTTTTTGTTTGGCAGTTAAACTCATTGATGGTAATGTGTCAGGGCTCTTTATATCACTGAAAGCAATTGCAGACACCTGTGCTAATTAGTTTGGCAGGTGTGTCCAATTAAAGGCAAGACTACTTAAGAAGGCTGTCCCACATTATTAAGCAGCCTACATTTTCAACCAAAATGGGAAAGAAAAAGGATGTGTCGGCTGCTGAGAAGCAACAAATTGTGGAGTGTTTAGGTCAAGGCATGACTACAATCAACATTGCCAAGACTCTTCATTGTGATCATCGCACAATCAAGAAGTATGTAGCTGATTCACAGCACACACGTGTGCGTGCTGATAAGGGAAAATTGAGGACTCTTTCCAACAGGCAATTACGTCAGGTTAAAAGAGCAGCTTCAAAAATGCCTTGTCATAGCAGCAGACAAGTTTATGAAGCTGCTGGTGCCTCCAACGTCCCCCAAACAACAAGATGCAGGGTCCTTCAGAGGTTTGCAGCTGTGCATAAGCCATCCTGTCGACCTCCTCTATCTACTGCACACAAGCAGAAACGGCTCCAGTGGGCCAAACAATACATGAAGACTGACTTCAAAACTGTTTTGTTCACCGATGAGTGCCGTGCAACGCTTGATGGTCCAGATGGATGGAGTGGAGGATGGCTTGTTGATGGACACCCCATGCAAACACAGCTACGGCGCCAACAAGGAGGAGGTGGAGTAATGTCTTGGGCTGGAATCATGGGGAGAGAGATTGTTGGCCCCTTTAGGATCCCTGAAGGGGTAAAGATGAACTCCATAATGTATGTGGAGTTTCTCAAACAGAACTTCCTGCCATGGTTCAAGAAGAAGAACCATGCATTCCGCAGAAAGATAATTTTCATGCATGATAATGCACCGTCTCATGCTGCAAATAACACATCTGCATCTCTGACTGCTATGGGCATAAAAGGGGACAAACTTATGGTGTGGCCCCCATGCTCCCCTGACCTCAACCCCATTGAGAACCTCTGGAGCATCATCAAAAGGATTGTCTATGATGGCGGGAGGCAGTTCACATCTAAGCAACAGCTCTGGGAGGGTATTCTGTCCTCATGCAAAACAATTGAAGCAGAAACCATCCAAAAACTGACAAATTCAATGGACGAGAGAGTTCAGAAGCTTCTTTCGAACAAGGGGTCCTATGTGCAAATGTAACATCACCTCGAATAAAGTTTTGGCTTGAAAACTGTTTGATTTCAGTTTGTAATAACCTGCTAATGCTTATAATTTCACAATGACCATTTTTTTGTTCTTAATAAAAATGAAAAGGTTGCAAATTCTGCTGTGCATAATAATTTAGAACATGCATTTTGAGTTTTTTTTTTTTTTTAAATATACTGTTATCATAGGCAGTTTGTTCAAAAACCTTTCAATTATACTCGAATAGTTGATGACTGGAAAATTACAATGACTGCAATTCATATAGGTAATTTTGGAAAATATGAGAAAATATTATTTGCATAATAATTTGAAACACAGTGAAGTGTGTTATGGGATGTCTAGAGCAAAGGAATACAAAGAGATGGTGCTTCAGAGCCAAGATGAAAATGGAGCCCCATTTATGGTGTTGGTTCACACCCTACAACCTCTACTCACCTAGGCCATATGGCTACAGTATTTACATCACCCTATTTGCTATGTCTGTTGAGAAAAGGGAGGGAATCAAAACACCCCATCCCCAGAAGCAACATACCGTAGTAGCCACATGTGCTCAATACTTATGACATACACATTTGCTGAACTTTTTATGATATTATTAAATTAAACATTTTCCATACACATTTTTAGATGTAAAAGATGAGTGGAGAAGCCATTATGAACTTAACATGTTCCTAGGAGAGGTTCACTTACTTTCAAATGTTTTAGGGCCAGGCACGCTGATCTCTGTACTTGTACATCTTTATCAGAGAGGAGCTCAGTGTAATAAAGCACTGCCTGTGGAGAGAAATGAATAGTGCAGGTGAATATACTAAAGTTTATAATATATATCTTAATGAAGAAATATTTTGTCTTCTCCACTTTTCATGCCTTTACTTTCTACATACAGTATTAGTCTATGAAGAGGGGAAGGCTGCTAGTAAAGACACTCAAATAATTGCTACTGCTAAACTTTGCAACTTTGTGCTCTTTTAATAAAGTTCTATGTGTGAGGCTGAATATGGAGAAATAATCTTATGTAAACAACAGTCAGATTGAAGATAAGGAGCAGGAGAACAGTTTAGATGGTCACTAACTTTTCAGACAACATAGTCTCATTTAACAGAGCATGTGATTCTGGACCAAAGTGTAACACATTTTAGAAAAAAGTTACTGCTTTTTGCCTGAAAAACCTAGCTAAATTACTGTTCACTCCCTGTTGCTAAGCTAGATTCATCACCATAGATACAAGACAGATCACAGTGAGTGGAAGGGTGAGGGGAAAATGACTGAAGATTCTACAAATCTCTCATCTTACAATATAAGAAAAGTTTTCTATGTACTTGTATCTTCTACTGGCTGCTTGTATGAGTACAGATGGAATATTATTTACAGACAGCAAGCAGGTTTCCTGACTGTGCTCATAGATTGCTCCTTTCCTATGTCATGTATGCATAATAAATACTAGAATGGAGTTGGTACCTGCAAGTATCTGCCATATATTTGCAGTTCAGTGTTCCTGGATCTCCTATATGATGGTCACTTGGTCTTTTCTCAGCTATTTGTTTGCTCTTGTACGGTTACTCCTGGCAGAATTACACTGACAAGCAAAAGGGTAACAATGTTTTGAACTTTCTGATTCTTGTCATGTAACTGCATTGTTACTGTTTTGCTCCTGGTGGTGGAAAAGTATTTTTCTTTTTGTATACTACAAATTACAACCTGTTTTCACATTTCGTTATTAGCTCAGTATGTTATTAGGTTGATTCCCAAGCAAAAGGTCACTGGTTCAAATCAAGGATCAGCCAAGAAAAGGATTTCCCAATAAGAGAGAAACCGCATCATCTAGCTCATCGATATCGGTCTCTCGTCCGAGAAAATTTCCAAACTGCATCATGTGAGTGATATAACAGTTGGAAGAATACGAAATTAAGTCCATCCATCCATTCAAAGAGCTGTACGTCCAGGCAAAATATCGGAGTCAACAAGTCGGCTCATTACAAGGTCTATCAGTTCAGTGGGATTAGATTTCCATCAAGACATGCTTGAATCTGATCTAGTGCATGCCCAGAAGGATTCAGGCAGTGTTGAAAGCCAAAGGTGGATTTACAAAATAATAAAAAATTTAATTTAGATTTTAGAGAGCAAAATTGTAACAATGCAGTTACATAACAAGAATCTACATAACTAATCATATGCTAAATAGTTGCAAGTCAAATTTATGTATGAGATAGCCAAGATGATTGTCTATAAAATGATGGTAGTCTCATGTTCGACACTGTAGTGGATGGTGAGATATGGAGCATGAAAGTCAAAATTTCAAAACATTGTTACTCTTTTGCTCGTCAGTGTACATGTAAACAAATGAAACTAGTTATAATGATAGGGGAGGGGCAAACTACTCCTTATTGTACACACCCACAGCCTCAGAAACAAATGTAAAATGTGCTTCAGCCATAATTTAATTATTAGCAACAGGAAAAACTGATAGGACATCATGTACAGTGGGGAAAAAAAAGTATTTAGTCAGCCACCAATTGTGCAAGTTCTCCCACTTAAAAAGATGAGAGGACTGTAATTGACATCATAGGTAGAACTCAACTATGAGAGACAAAATGAGAAAACAAATCCAGAAAATCACATTGTCTGATTTTTAAAGAATCTATTTGAAAATTATGGTGGAAAATAAGTATTTGGTCACCTACAAACAAGCAAGATTTCTGGCTCTCACAGACTTGTGACTTCTTCTTTAAGAGGTTCCTCTGTCCTCCACTCATTACCTGTAGTAATGGCACCTGTTTGAAATTGTTATCAGTATAAAAGACACCTGTCCACAACCTCAAACAGTCACACTCCAAACTCCACTATGGTGAAGACCAAAGAGCTGTGGAAGGACACCAGAAACAAAATTGTAGACCTGCATCAGGCTGGGAAGACTGAATCTACAATAGGCAAGCAGCTTGGTGTGAAGAAATCAACTGTGGGAGCAATAATTAGAAAATGGAAGACATACAAGACCACTGATAATCTCCCTCGTTCAGGGGCTCCACGCAAGATCTCACCCCGTGGGGTCAAAATGATCACAAGAACTGTGAGCAAAAATCCCAGAACCACACAGGGGGACCTAGTAAATGACGTGCATAAAGCTGGGACTAACGTAACAAAGGCTACAGTCAGTAACACACTACGCCGCCAGGGACTCAGATCCTGTAGTGCCAGACGTGTCCCCCTGCTTAAGCCAGTACATATCCGGGCCCATCTGAAGTTTGCTACAGAGCATTTGGATGTTCCAGAAGAGTATTGGGAGAATGTCATATGGTCAGATGAAACCAAAGTAGAACTGTTTGGTAGAAACAAAACTCGTCGTGTTTGGAGGAGAGTGAATGCTGAGTTGCATCCAAAGAACACCATACCTACTGTGAAACATGGGGGTGGCAACATCATGCTTTGGGACTGTTTCTCTGCAAAGGGACCAGGACAACTGATCCGTGTACATGAAAGAATGAATGGGGCCATGTATCGTGAGATTTTGAGTGCAAACCTCCTTCCATCAGCAAGGGCATTGAAGATGAAACGTGGCTGGGTCTTTCAGCATGACAATGATCCCAAGCACACCACCAGGGCAACGAAGGAGTGGCTTCGTAAGAAGCATTTCAAGGTCTTGGAGTGGCCTAGCCAGTCTCCAGATCTCAACCCCATAGAAAACCTTTGGAGGGAGTTGAAGGTCCGTGTTGCCCAGCGACAGCCCCAAAACATCACTGCTCTAGAGGAGATCTGCATGGAGGAATGGGCCAACATACCAGCAACAGTGTGTGCCAACCTTGTGAAGACTTACAGAAAACGTTTGACCTCTGTCATTGCCAACAAAGGATATATAACAAAGTATTGAGATGAAATTTTGTTGTTGACCAAATACTTATTTTCCACTATAATTTGCAAATAAATTCTTTAAAAATCAGACAATGTGATTTTCTGGATTTGTTTTCTCATTTTGTCTCTCATAGTTGAGGTCTACCTATGATGACAATTACAAGCCTCTCTCATCTTTTTAGGTGGGAAAACTTGCACAATTGGTGGCTGACTAAATACTTTTTTTCCCCACTGTATGAAGGCTTTTATAGAACAGAGTGCCCAGCAAGACCCACCCATATTTCAGCTTTTCATGAAAACTCAGAAATCTTTTAATAAGTGGTGAAGGAAACAAATCTCCTTAATAACATATAAGTTTCTTAAATTCAAATGCACTATTCATTTATGAAAAGTTGTTCATAGGTAGGGGTACACATTATAAAATCTTGGCACACAGCAAAATAGAAGAGAGGCTGATGATGCTCTAGACCTCAACCCCAATACAGCTATAGTAAATAAAGGTGAGTTTTATAATGTATATTCATCTCACATCATCATTTACAGAATCTGGTGTATAATACAGGCTCTAACTCAAGATCAGTACAAGACATACATTAAAAATAAGACATATAAATAAGCCCTAGCTAGATTTTACAGTTTTTTTGGAGTAGACTTAAAATATAAGCCCTACTCCAAAAATAAGCCCTAGCTAGTTTAACCCCTTCCCGACATCTGCCGTGGGATTGCAGGGGATGCCAGGTCCTTAAAGATGGTGGCTGCTCTGCTGCTACGTGTGGGGGGAGGGGGGAGGTCACACTTAACAATGCCCGCGATCAGTGTCTACTCTGATCGCGGGTATTGTTGAACGTGACCCCCCCCCACCCCACTTCCTTCCCACCAAAGTAGCACAACCGCCATAGCTACTGTACCGGGTCTCCGCTGTACATTACAGAGGAGACCTGGAGTTAATGCTTGCGATCAGAGTGGACTCTGATCGCGGGCACTGTTAAGTGTGAACCCCCCTCCCCTCTTCCCAACAGGTAGCACCACAGTCCCCAGGGCTGGTCCCAAACCCCTATGCCTACTGTACCAGGTCTCCGCTGTAATGTACAACGGAGACCCGGAGTTAATGCCCGCAATCAACGTCCACTCTGATCGCGGGCATTATTGAGCGTGCCAGTCCGTGACCCCCCCAAAACCACCCCCCAAAGCAGAGCAACTATCCCCTTTCTTGTTGCAGAACAGGTCCTGCACGGCGAGATCGCCGGAGCCGACTGGTTCCTTTAACAGCCATTATATTGCAGTCTATGGGACAATTGCAGGTTGAATCCCCCTAGGAGGGGTTAAAGTTAAAAATATATAAAAAAACAAAACAATAAAAGTTCAAGCCCCCCCTCCCCACTTTCACTAAAATACATGTGAAACACATACACATTAGGTATCCCTGTGTCCGAAAACCCCTGCTCTACAAACTTATAAAACTTTTTTCCTCTATGGTGGGAAAAAAAAAATCAAAAGTGCCAAACTGCCATTTTTTTGCTGTTTCACCTCTGATAAAAACTGAAATAAAAAGCGATCAAATGTGCTTGTTGTTCATGGAAAAAATTAAGACCTACCCCAAATATAAGCCCTAGCCCTTTTTTCGGAGAAAGAATACCTTGTCTTATTTTCAGAGAAACACGGTATAATGTAATGCATGTACAAGGTGACTGTGTAAGTTGGTGGAAGCCACCACCTACCATAGGTATGGCCCTTGGTAGGAGAATGTGTCTAGGTCTTCCCTCCTGATATGACATGAGTGTAACTCATGTACTGTTTAGAGAGAACCTTTCACCACCTCCAGCAAGTCCAACTCTTTACATCAATTAATAATAACTGTTGCTCCACTGATTCTGGCACAGTTGGAAATTTTTCTCTAGCCCCCACCATTCCTGAGCAATCGATGCTGTTAGATTTTGGTGTCTGATATACTATTTAGTCTCTGTACTGTCAGAAAAGCAGTGTCAGGCAGGAGTAGGCAAGGGACTCTGAGCTCTGATGACACTGGCTGCCTCTGACTGGAGCTCTGAATCACATTTTCTGGAAAAGCGGTAGAACCTGTTTGCACACATTGGTTGTGCAGTGGGCGGAGTGGGTTTCCATTTTTCCAAACTTTCAAAGGGCAGAAAGAGGGACAGAATGTGAGGTGAATTTATCCCCACTCACCTCCACTTTGACTCCTCATAATCCCATCCATTTCTATAATGTCACCATCCAGCTACCCTCACAGTTTAATGTCCCCCCTCCAGCTGCCCCCACAGCTTAATGTCCGCCTCCAGCTACCCCTACAGTATTACGTTCTCCTCCAGCTGCCCCACACTATGAAGTACCCCTCCAGCTGCCCCCACAGTTTAATGCCCCCTCCAACTGTCCCCAGTTTAATGTTTCCCTCCAGCTACACCCACAGCAGAAAGTCTCCTCCAGCTGCCCAAACAGTTTAATGTCCCCCCTGCAGTTGCTCCCACAATATTATGCCCCTCTCCTGGTATAAAACAAACATAAAAACCACTAATACTAACCTCGCTCCATTCCCCTGATGTTCATCTCTGCTGTTCACTGAATTCGGGAGAGTTGGGAGGTATGGGTTTCATGGTGTTTGAAGTGCAGCCCTCACTCACTATCTCCTGATGCTAGTCAAACTGGGCTGAAAAAGTCTCCTATAAAAGATGATTCCTACGCATATCCGGGCTTCCACCCTGAGTTCTGTTTCTGACTCTTGCAGCCACCTGTGAGTCCAGAGCTGGAGCACAGGCTTTCCCTGACAGCTAGTGTTACTAACCTTAGCTTGTAGCTAGAGAAGTAGGACCTCTGTGAGTGGAGCATGACACCTTTGAGAACAGGGAAAGTGCTGAGTTTTGTAAAGGGCTTCTCTCATGCTATAAGGTTGATTGGCGAACCACTAGACTAAGAAGGGTGCTTAGTTTTGCTGTATTCAAGCAACTGACATTAACCCCCTTCTATATCCAAACAACTGCTGTTAACTTGTACTGTGCCAAATTACAACCTCAAGTAAAAGTACTGCAAGTGAGTGTGTGCTTTCTATGCTCAACTTAGTAAACATTAGAGTGAGCAGGGACCTAGCTGCCCTGTCCTTGGGTAGGCCAGTGTATGGAAGAAGCCACATTTATACGCAGGACACAATGACAATAGGCAGGTTCCTGCCCTCATTAGACACACAGTTTATATTGAAAGAATTAGGAGAAAAACTCTTCTTTTTTTTCCCGGGGTTACATACTTGGCCACAGACTATGTCACATATTGCTGCTCACCCCATTTCAATTGAATTGGAATGAGTTGCAATAACAGATAAAGCCCTTAAACAAGTGGGGTATTCTTTATTGGAAAAAATTGAGTCTTTCCATAATCACAGGCAACCTCTAATTATAGAAGTAAACTGGTCATCAGAGGTGAATATACAGTCATGGCCAAAAGTTTTGAGAATGACACAAATATTATATTTTCACATGATCTGCTGCCCTCTGGTTTTTATGTGTGTTTGTCAGATGTTTTTATCACATACAGAAATATAATTGCATTCATATTATGAATAACAGAAGCTTATATTGACAGTTAGAATGAGTTAATGCAGCAAGTCAATATTTGCAGTGTTGACCCTTCTTCTTCAGGACCTCTGCAATTCTCCCTGGCATGCTCTCAATCAACTTCTGGACCAAATCCTGACTGATAGCAGTCCATTCTTGCAGAATCAATGCTTTAATTTTGTCTGAATTTGTTGGTTTTTGTTTGTCCACCCGCCTCTTGATGATTGACCACAAGTTCTCAATGGGATTAAGATCTGGGGAGTTTCCAGGCCATGGACCCAAAATCTCTATGTTTTGTTCCCTGAGCCATTTAGTTATCACCTTTGCTTTATGGCAAGGTGCTCCATCATGCTGGAAAAGGCATTGTTGAGCGCCAAACTGCTCTTGGACGGTTGGGAGAAGTTGCTCTTGGAGGACATTCTGGTACCATTCTTTATTCATGGCTGTGTTTTTAGGCAAGACTGTGAGAGAGCCGATTCCCTTGGCTGAGAAGAAACCCCACACATGAATGGTTTCAGGATGCTTTACAGTTGGCATGAGACAAGACTGGTGGTAGCGCTCACCTCTTCTTCTCCGAATAAGCTGTTTTCCAGATGTTCCAAACAATCGAAAAGGGGATTCATCAGAGAAAATGACTTTACCCTAGTCCTCAGCAGTCCACTCCCTGTACCTGATGTTTTTTCTGGAGAGAAGTGGCTTCTTTGCTGCCCTCCTTGAGACCAGGCCTTGCTCCAAGAGTCTCCGCCTCACAGTACGTGCAGATGCAGTCACACCTGCCTGCTGCCATTCCTCAGCAAGCTCTGCACTGCTGGTAGCCCGATCCCGCAGCTGAAACACTTTTAAGAGACGGTCCTGCCGCTTGCTGGTCTTTCTTGGGCGCCCTGGAGCCTTTTTGGCACCAATGGAACCTCTCTCCTTGAAGTTCTTGATGATGCAATAGATTGTTGACTGAGGTGCAATCTTTCTAGCTGCAATATTCTTCCCAGTTAGGCCATTTTTGTGCAGTGCAATGATGACTGCACGTGTTTCTTTAGAGATAACCATGGTTAACAGAAGAGAAACAATGATGGCAAGCACCAGCCTCCTTTTAAAGTGTCCAGTGGTGTCATTCTTACTTAATCATGACAGATTGATCTCCAGCCCTGTCCTCATCAACACCCACACCTGTGTTAATGGAGCAATCACTGAAACGATGTTAGGTGGTCCTTTTAAGGCAGGGCTGCAATGATGTTGAAATGTGTTTTGGGGGATAAAGTTCATTTTCTAGGCAAATATTGACTTTGCAAGTAATTGCTGTTAAGCTGATCACTCTTTATAACATTCTGGAGTATATGCAAATTGCCATTAGAAAAACTGAAGCAGTAGACTTTGTAAAAATTAATATTTGTATCATTCTCAAAACTTTTGGCCATGACTGTACACTTCCTTTGAGTTATGC